>OX637474.1:2355000-2657286 GCA_951800055.1 Cenopis cana | reverse complement strand
TCAATTTTAGTCAAAATCAATTATATTCGTTATTTAGTCCGTGGTATAATAACTTTGAGAGCTGGTATCACAGTGCCTCAAACGCCGCGGATTTCATAGATTTCATAGATAGAAAAAAAAAACAAAAATAACCAATACCTGTCAAACAACAGATGTCAAATCATTGGATATCTACGCGCCGAAACTTCGTTACGTCGCGCAGGGGAAAAACCAAAACGGATAAATGGAAGCAAAAGAGTGAAGTAGTGGCCCGGATCATGATAGTTATACGTGAAAATCGCAAATTTGAAAAGGGCTTCAGCTCGTAAGTTAAGACTAGAAACTTTTATTTAATTACATGCAATTACACTATTACCGGCATAATAAGTATATTATGTCACCTTTCCCGTTGGGAGAGAGGATCTCTTTGGAGAGAAGCTGAATTTTTTGGGTTGTTGTGGTCAAAGAGTCTAAGGTCCAGTTTTGGTTCGAAAAATCATATTTTACGACACATTATGTTATATGGTGTCGGTTTTTCCGTTGGAAAAGACTAAGGCTCTGACACAACGCTGAACTTCAGCGTATTAATGAATATTTCAGTCATAATCATAACATTCATAACATAACCTCTAAGGTTTCTTCCCAGCCAGAGTGTATGAAACAATACATTATCATGTTACACTTTGTCGCACTTATTCCGTGGGAATATAAGACTGGCGCAGTCTGGAGGAGTCTGGTCAGCAAGAATGGGACATGATGTCACGATCCTCAGCATTGGGGGAGCGACTGATGATGATAAGTGTAGAAATAATACGAGTTTTGATATTAACAAAAGGAAAAAGTTTATTAAATATAAAAAATACAATGATGACTATGTTAATTTGCTAAGTGCTTAGACGCGAGAGAGCGACCCAATAGGTAAGATGCGTAGAAATCATTTTGGGTGAATATTGCTCGTCGATACTAACAGGCGCTGTTAGTGTTTTGCGTTCCATATTTCAACACCCTCCTCTGGACGCAAACCCATTGCCACTGTTAAACTCAGATGCTTTGGCCAGTGTAATCCCTTCGTGAAAACATCAGCCAACATGTTCTCAGTGCTCTTGTAGCGGACGGATATTTGATTGTTTGATATACGCTCCCTCACGAAATGATAGCGTATGTCGATGTGCTTGCTTCTGGCATGGTAGATGTCGTCACCTGAAATGCTGATGGCACTTTGATTATCGCAAAACAGAACAATTGGTATACCTGACATTGTAGGCCAAAAGTCCTCTTCCATTTGTTTGAGCCAGATAGCTTCCTGCGTCGCTGTAGATAGTGACATATACTCTGCCTCAGTTGTTGACAGAGCTATTGTAGGTTGCCTTTTGGAACACCAGCTAATAGCAGCTCCCTGAAAAGTAAAGACATATCCGGAACATGATCTTCTGTCTTCAGTATTTGATGCCCAATCTGCATCACAGTAGCCAACTATGTTCGCATCTTCCTTTTTGAAGGTAAGTTTTAAATGTTGTGTTCCTTTCAGGTATCTTAATACTCTTTTTGCCGCTACCCAGTGCTGTGTAGTATGTTTGTTGCTCTGCGTTGATAGCGTGAAGAAAGTAAGAGAGTGCGACGTATCTTGGATGGTGAAATGAAAAGTTCAAAATTTATACGTGCTTATTCGTGTAATGATAAATGGCAAGTCATAGAAGTACATAATTCGAGGATAGGGGTAGTGGGAACAATATATCGTGACGTAGAGTTACGTAGCCGCATATCCGCCGATGGTATTGGTCGCGACATATGTGACGCGATATATGAGCTTCCACTAGTCGTTCATAGATGGAGCTAAGGGTATCGTCCGGAACATGCCCCCGGCCTTGAAAGGGCTGGCTTTCAAGAGGAGTCTTGTGCTGGCAGAACTTCGTCTGGTTGAGCTACCAAAGGACAAATCTTGGTGTATGCGCGTCTCACGATTCCAGATGCTGTTTGAATATCTGCTACTCTTGATACTCCGTCTTTGCCAGGTATAGTTTTGATCAGAATCAGAATCAGAATGTTGTTTATTTGCCTACTTTGTGTACTACATAAATATCCCTATGGCCGGTGAGCCGTGTAGGGGTGAGTCAGCTAACTTATGTCCTAATGGATCTGTGTTTGCTGTGTTTTGTTTATTCGCAATAAGTTTATACAAACAGATTACGGGTTTTATTGATATGTAATATGTACTTACAGACTATCTTATTCTAAGGGGACGCGGAGCTTTCATTTTATCGGTAGGCCATCGCCTATATACTTTTTTATTTGGGTCATACGAAATTTCGCCTATTCTGTAATTGACCCTGAGGGGGTTGAATTGTCCGTGCACCATGTAAGCGTCGCCGGGGGTTTCAAGGTCTTTTATTTGTAATCTTGCGATCTTTTCCAGCATCTTGTGGTTGAGGTCCGCGGCACGCAGGTGCCAGGCTTCAATGTCAGCCATCTCCCAAATCACCTCTGTGGGTGTTCTTCTTGGTAATTGTGCGGCACTTTTCAGAGCCATTCTATATTGGCGTTCGATTTTGCACAGGTTCGTCGCGCTATACCTCGACAGTAGTTGCACTACTCCGTAGTCCAGCAACGGTAGGATGCAGGTCTGTATGATGGCCAGTTTCGTTTCCAGTTCCGTCTTTGCATAATATCCTATTATAGGTCCGAGGGCTCCTCTGACTTGTTTTATTTTTGTGACGACCTTCTCGGTGTGTTGATTCATCGTCATGTGTTTGTCGAAAATGACGCCGAGATATCTGGTCTGTTTTTGATAGGGCAGTGTCTGTTGTTTCAGTTTCACCGTCGGCCGGTATTTTTTCTTTTTCGAGAACATGATGCACTCGGTTTTATCTATATTGCACTTGAGTCCCCATCTGGTATAATAGTCGATGATGGCCTCTGCTGCCCATTCTGCGCGCCTGGTCGCATGGTCTGGGTGCGTGGCTCTATTAAGTATGCAGAGGTCGT
Source organism: Cenopis cana (assembly GCA_951800055.1). Lineage (NCBI taxonomy): Eukaryota > Metazoa > Arthropoda > Insecta > Lepidoptera > Tortricidae > Cenopis > Cenopis cana. The sequence continues at coordinate 2,654,325 of OX637474.1, read as the reverse complement.
CCGCGTACTGTGAGAGCTTGAGTCCTTTGATTTGGTCGTGTATGTCCCAGATGTCATGGACGTACAAATTGAAGATTACCGGCCCCAGGATAGAGCCTTGTGGCACGCCGTGAGGTATCGGTTTGTCGTCAGTTTCGGTAGTTCTGAATCTGCCTTTCAGTTTTCTGCCTAGGAGATAGTTTTCAATTATTTTAATGACGTTGTTGGGGACATCTTTGTTCTGAAGTTTGTTTATCAGGCCTTTGTGGTTGATCGAGTCAAAGGCCTTCGAGAGGTCAGTAGATATCATGGAGACGCTATCTCCCGCGGCTAACGCGTCGGTAATTATTTTACCGGTACGTAGGATCTGGGTCGTTGTTCCTCTTGCCCTCGTGAAGCCATGCTGGAATGGTGGTTGCAGCCGCTCGACCGTAGCAGAAAGTCTGGTCAGGATCAGCCGCTCACATAGTTTGCCCATGATGTTGAGCAGTGTGATCGGCCGATATGATGATGCCTGGCGGTGATCTTTGCCGGCTTTGTGCAGAAATACGCACACGCCGGTTTTCCAACGGTTAGGAAAGTACCCTGTGGATAATACAAAGTTGGCGAGAGGCACAAATGCCTCAGTGAAGACTTCTCCTCCAAGTTTGAGAGCATCTGCCTTGATCCCGTCTGGACCTGGGGCTTTCTTGTTTTTGAATTTCCTCAGTGCACGTTGGACTTCCCTCTTACACGTTGGGTCGAGCGGTTGAAATGGAGTCGTCTGTTCGATACCCTCATCTTCTTTTGCAATCTTGGCCTCGTTCACTATGGCTGTGTCGGTGAGGGAATCGATCGTTTCTCTCTCTGTGCTGCATCCCGTGATGTTTGGTAGTTTGGCAATTGGCTTTTTCATGTTCCGTTGGATACGCCACATTTGTGTTCTGTTATCTCGCGGATCTTGAAGTTTGTCGAGCCAGCCCTTTTTGGAGTATTCTTTTAGAGCTTTATCGGCCTCTTTCTTGGCTTGGTTGTAGAGAGTGCGTGTCTCAAGTTGGAGTTCGAGGCTGCAGTGTCTAGCTTGCCATTTGATTTGTTTTAGTTTATTTCGAAGATCTATTTTATCATTAATTTCTTTCGGTAGTAGTTCCTGTCTTGTTGCGCTTTTGAGTGGTGCGTGAGTATCGAGGGCTGCGACAATGGCTTTTTCCATTGTCTCGACATACTTCTCGCACTCCGCTTCGGTGGTGATATCTTCGTTAAGGTCACGAAATCCTTCCCACATTGTCTGTTGATATGCGCCTCTCAGTATTTCGTCCTCGTAGATTTTCTTTGTGTTACGAGATAGGTGTTCTTCTATGTTGTGTTCAATCCTCACAGTAAGTAGCCAAGGGAGGTGATCCGAGCCAACACTCTCTACCTGCTTGGCCTGAGTTTCGAGCTGTTGGTGTGTTACTATAGCCAGGTCCAGGATGGTGTTACCTTGGCTGGTGGGTCTAAACGGTGCGTTTGCGTGTTTCAGTGTGCAGATTCCATCCATTATTGCTTTCTTAACGATGTTGCCGAGGCCGACGTTTCTTCGGTGGCCTAGGATGTGCATGCGTAGGTTCATGACACCGATTATGATGGATGGTTCATCGGCTAGGGTCTCTTCTAGTTCTTCTCTGGCATGGTGTTGGTTTGGAATCTGAATATATATTCCTTTTATCTTGATGTATTCTCCGGTTGCGTGGTTTGTGAACAGTTTGATGCCCACACCTTCTATCTTTTTGTTTTCGTCTGTCCAGCCGGGGGTGACATCCGTTTCGGTCCATCTTAGTCCCTTCTGTATGTACATGGCTGTGGCTAAGTGTCTTTCTAGTGTATGAGTGAGTTTATCGTACCCTTTTATGTCGTATCTTTGTTTGTCGAAGTCGATCTTGCATTCGTTGAGTATGATTATAGCCGGCCTGTATTTCTCGACTAGTGCTTTAATTTCTGAGAATTTGTTTCTTACTCCTTGGGCATTTAGATGTAGGATTTTGAGATTTTGTATTTTTTTCTTCTCGTGATTAGCCATTGAGGTGCGGATATGTCTTATTTATTGTGTCAATCAGCTTCATCAGTGCCTGTTGCGTCTGCATCTGCATGTGGTAGAGGCCCTCGAGTGTGAGACCACTTATGGACGGCGGTGCTTGTTCTATGGACGGCATTTGTTGTGGTTCTTCTTTTTGTTGCAGAGTGGGGAAATGCCTCATGTTTGTGATGTCTGCGTATCTAACACCCGGTCTTACCACTGAGCGTTTAATTATCTCCTCCCTCTTTATTTGTTTAGCATTTGCTTGTTCCAATTGCCTCGCAATCATATTTTTGAACACTGGGCATTTGACGTTGTTCGCGGCGTGATCTTCTGCTTTGCAATTTTTACAGACTTTCGTTGTCGTGCCCTCGGCCGTAGTAATGAGTATCTGCGGCTCCTCTTGTTTGCCGTAACACGATTGCTTGGAGTGGTCGAATGCATAGCATTTTTTGCACTGTACAATGTGCCTCGGGTTTTCTCTGAATGGCTCGACCTTGATGGAGGGGGCACAGAAGAATTTTCTATCTGAGGTTTTGAAGCACTCCAGGATGTCTCTAGATTTGTGTTTGCCATCGAAGATGAGTAGGTGATTTTTCCCTGTTCTTCCGATTGGCTTGATCGCTGTTGGTTTAATGCCGATGCAGTCTACTATTTCATTAGAGATAGTGTCGATGTCTTCTCCGTAAGTCTCATTTTTAAGCACGATCCTGGTCGCCGGCTGTCTGTCGGCCTTCGGTTTCGGTGCTATTACCCTGGTTATCCCGCAAGCGTTAAGCGTAGTTAGTATGTTCTCACGGGCCGTCGCGCTGTTCGGGTTGATTTTTATTTGACTACCCATAACGTTGAGCGTTGAGCTGTTTTTCGCTATAGTGTCACGGATTTTCTTCAAAGTGTCGTGATTTTTAGTTGCGTTTTCATCCCTGATTATTATATTAGGAATATGGGTATTCCTCTGTGGCGGTGTCGTACAATTATATACGCCCGTACGTTTTCTTTTGGCTCTCCTGTTTTCTGTTTGTAGTTCGTCGTATTGAGTCATCACTGGTATTCTAAGTTGCGACACACCGTCCTGGCTGGATTGCGCGTTGAGGTTGCTGTCACTCGTCTTTTTTTGTACTTTGGAGCCGTCTGCACCAGGCGCAGGTCGACCGGGTCTTGGGGTTATCCACGCCTCAAGCATACTCTGTACTGTGCCTGGGCGCCTGGTACTTATTTGTGGGGTTTGTACTTGCGCGTTTTCGCTGTGCTTGCTTAGAGCGGGCGCATACACGTACCCGCCATTCCTTTCTTGTACCGCGCCGGTGGGCGGAGCTTGTTGGACGGCGGTAGGCGCGCGCGCGCCGCCGCTTATCTGTGGTCTCGCTTGGTGGGCATCCATCGGTGCTTGCTGGCAAAAAGTCACGTAAGCACTGGGCGATTGGAGCGTTCTAGAAGAATCGATGTTTTTAATCGCTCTTCTTCCACGACTCTTCTTTCCTCTTGCTCTCCTGGCAGCCGAAGGTGATTTCGCGTATTCAGGATTGAATTCAATGAGTGCGCACTGGTTTTTCCCGCATTTACAGATGAACCACTCCTCGGATGTGAATGTCTCGATGGGTATGGTGGTCAATTCCTTCATGGTTTTACAGCTGACACATGGGCGGTTGTTTTTTACGCCGGTGTTCAGTCCTGCCGTATAAATTGTCACTGCGGATTCGATTTTCAGAGTGCCGTTGTCATATTTTGGCTCTGATCTGAGCGAAGCCTTAATGAAGAAAGATTTCGTACAAACCTTGCACTGAATTTTCCTAGTGTTCATTTGGTTTGTGCCCCATAGGGGAGGGTCCATCTGAAAGCTACTTTCACATTCCCAGCACTCCACTATATTTTTATTAAAGTCAGATAAATCTACTTTCACTAGTTTCACTGTGTCTTTAACTGTTTTATTGCCTGATCCCGAACTAAGTGGGTCCATGTCCATATCACTATTACTGTCCGAACTTACACTTTTGTTCTTCGTAAACATGTCGACGTTTGTATTAATGGAATTCACTATTTGTAACGTTTCCCGGGGGTTACGAGAGCCCCCGGGATCGTCGCGGCTCATATTTATTTACAATAAAAAGTTCACATTATCTCGGTATGGTAAACAAACGCGGCGGTAGTAGCTCCAAAACCAGCCGTGCGAGACACCGGCCGCCCGTACTTAGGCCGTAAGCGATGGGTCTTATTAAAATGGTTGATGTTCCAAAGGCGTCCAGCGACGTAGACACTGGGCGCTTGGTCGAACGCCGTAAGGCAGGGGTCTTAATACACTGGTTTAGCGCTGCGCACTGCGTGGACGCGTCTTATTTCGACCGAGTTTAACTCCGAACTTTTTCGGAAGTTTTGATGATACGCCCCAAATGCCACTTCAATGGAGGAAGATTGTCATCCTTAATGAGCACAAGCGTATTCGGCTTCAGATCTTCGCAATGGCTCCTCCATTTAGATCGAGTCTGTAATTCGGAGACGTATTCTTTCGCCCAACGTACCCAGAAATGCTGCCTGATCTTCTCTACCATCTGGTACCGAGTAAGTCGATGAGCAGGTGTGTTCTGGAGGTCATCTGAAGCGGGCGACGTCAAGCTTCGGCCAACCAGGAAATGTGCAGGACTAAGAGGCTGGTAATCGTGGGCATCAGACGACATTGGGGACAAAGGGCGCGAATTAAGGACAGCCTCAATTTGCGTTAGTACCGTGCTAAATTCCTCAAATGTGAGATGAGCGTTTCCCACAACACGGCGAAGATGAAATTTACAGGATTTTACTCCAGCTTCCCAGAGAGAACCAAAATGGGGTGCGTAAGGTGGAGTAAAGTGAAATTTAATATCGCAGCTCGTCGCGTAGTCAACGATATCGGAACTACATTGCTTCAAAAACTTGGCAAAGTCATGCATTAGACCCACAAAGTTCCTACCGTTGTCCGAAAAGATCTCGTTAGGCTTCCCGCGGCGAGCTATAAAACGTTTAAGGGCTAGGAGGTACGCGTTAGTGGTCATGTCACTGACAAGCTCGAGGTGAATGGCTCGTGTGACAAAACAAATAAATAAACATATATAAGCTTTGACCGGTTGAGCACCCCTGCCTTTGCGGTTCAAAATATATACTGGCCCGGCATAATCTACGCCAAAACAGAGAAAGGGAAAAGTAGGCGTAATTCTCTCCTTTGGTAAGTTTCCCATGAATGGAGTTAGGGTTTTCCCTCTTAATCGTTTACAAACAACACAGTCATAAAAAACCTTTCGCGCGAGATTCCTACCGCCTAGCGGCCACCAAGCATCATGCAAGTCGAAGAGCAGTGCCTGAGGCGCTGCATGTAGAAGTTTTTTATGTGTGTGTCGAAATAATAAAATAGTGAAATGATGTTTGCTCGTTAACAAAATCGGGTGTTTTTTATTATAGGAAAAGTGTTCGGAATATCCGATACGACCGCCAACTCGCATGATGTGATCATCGTCTATAAACAAATTTAATTTACTTAAATTATGTTTAGGTTTAAGCGCTTGATTATTAACCAACAGCGTGTACTCATCTGGAAATGATTCCAGTTGAGAGCCTGGTTAATAAGTTTGTTGATTCCCGCAGCTCTTCGACACTGATACACCCGGTGCGCTTATTGTTTTTATTGCGCGTATTATTAATAAAACGTAAAATGTAAGCAGCGGTGTGTATCATGCGCGAGAACTGTGAGAATCTTTCAAAAGGAAACAAAGATGCTTCGGTGCTAGCGGTGAGCGTAAAATTAGCGTTAGATTTTACTTCTTTTAATAAATCATGTGTACTCTCAGAAGTAGACTCTTGAGGTAAGGTTTTAAGGTCGAAATTAGCGTCACATAAAAACTCGGGTCCTTTCCACCACATATTAGACCGCGCCAGGTCTTCCAGGACGACACCGCGTGATACAAGGTCAGCAGGATTATCTTTGCCGCTGACATGTCGCCATGGAAGCCCTTTCGTCAGTTCATGAATCTCGGTAACCCGGTTTTGAACGAAAGTCTTTAACAAGTTGGGTGGCATGCGTAACCATCCCAATACGATGGTTGAATCCGACCAAAATACGATGTCGTCGAATTCGCAACGAATGCTATTTATGACCTTGTCGTATAGTCTGGCACCTAAAAGTGCCCCAGATAATTCTAGGCGAGGTATGCTCAAAGGTTTCAAGGGTGCTACTTTCCCCTTTGAACATAACAAGCGTGAAGATATTTCCATATCATCATTTATTGTGCGAACATAAATGCAACTGCCGTAAGCAACCTGTGACGCATCCGTATAGATATGTAGTTCTATGCGCGTATAATTACTACTGCCCATTACGTAGCGCGGCACACGGATAGTACTCAGGACAGCTGATAATGATTTAACAAAATCATTCCAAGTGCGCGTGAATTCGGAGGGAACTTCGTCGTCCCAGGAACATTGTTTACATAGCCACAAACGTTGTAGTAATACCTTTGCTACCATTATCGTTGGACTTAGTAATCCTAAGGGATCATAGATTTGAGACACGTGAGATAAAATACTACGTTTAGTTATTTTCTCGGTTTTATTTATAAAATCAAGTTGCGAATTAAAATAAAACTCGTCATAGTAATTATTCCAACATATGCCTAACGTTTTCGAACTACAGTCTTTATCGAACGTGCGCTGTGTTTGAGCATCGGATAGTGCGGCAAAATTAGACCCTATTGACGGCTCGTTAAAGTTGAATACCCACTTTCTAAGCGGAAAACAACCTGACTGCAACGTTCGCGCGGTTTCGTTGCACAGCCGTAATAATTCGAATTTATCATGTGACCCAGTGATCATGTCGTCTACATAGAAATCTTCGTTTATTATTCTTTTAACTTCGGGATCAGTGCATTCAGTGGCTAATTGTTTCAAGCAACGAACGCTTAGGAAGGCCGCCGAGGCCGTACCATAAGTTACGCGATTTAAGCGGTAGACGTCGATCGGCTGCTCGGGACTGTCGCGCCAGAGGATGAGCTGAAGGTCACGCTGCTGTTCCGCGATCAGGACCTGTCGGTACATCTTAGCCACGTCTGCGCACGCTACGTAACTGTGCTGCCTGAAGCGTAAAAGAATAGAAAGTAGGTCACCTTGGATTGCTGGGCCCACCATCTGAAGGTCGTTCAGTGACGTGCCAGAAGAAGATGCAGCACTGCCATTGAAGACCACACGAAGATATGTAGTGGAACTTTCGCGAAAAACGGCATGATGTTGAAAAATATAATGGGGTGAGTCATATGATGACACCTTAGTCATGTGTCCTTAATCGATGTACTCGTGTATAAAATCTGTGTACATTTTTTTGTACGATTCTGAACGCTGTAATCGTTTTTCCAGCGCCAGAAGACGACGTTCGGCCTGAGGATATGTTTCCCCTATCACTTCGGGTGACTGCTTGAGCGGCATGGTGACGCAGAACCTTCCGTCGCTGTCGCGCGTGGTAGTACGAACGAAATGTTCCTCGCAAGCCTTCTCCTCGTCAGACAATGTGTTCCCAACAGTAGGTATTTCCTCAATCTCCCAAAATCGTCGTAACAGTGCGTCTGTTGTGTGCGTAAAATTACACTGGATGTGGCCTTCAATGCGTGCGTTTAAATTGATAGGACCAGCAAGAATCCAGCCTAAATGACTGTTGAGCAAGTAAGGGCCATTATGAAACCTTATCTTGCCCTGCGTAAGAAGATCCCAGAACTTGTCGGCACCTACTAAAATGTCGACAGATTCAAAATCTAAAAATTGCGGATCTGCCAATTGTATATTTTCTGGAATACAGAAGTTTGCGCGATTTTCATATATAATTGGCATTGTTGAAGTGATTTGTGGTAAAACAAAACAATGTAATTTAGTTGTGTAGGTATTGATGCGTGATTTTATCTGTATGTTACAGGTTTGCGTACACTGCGTGACAGAATACGCATGACTCCACAGAGTGTCCCGAGCGCAAACAGTTCTCACATAATTTGTTATCGCGAATGAATTTAAGTTTCGATTGTAAATCCATTTCTAGAAATTTAACACAAGAATAAAGTGGATGATTCATTTTACACATGTGACATGCGAATTTCGAAGTGTATTGTGATTTGTGTGGTTTGCTATTGGTGGAAACATTGCAGTGTACTTTATTGTTGTGATTGTACTTAGCTGTTGTTGTGATATGTTTTTTATTTACTTCATATTTATCGCGTACACTTGTGTTTTGTGACGACTGCAATGTTTCCAGCATGTCAGCACGGTTTTTCAGAAATTGTATTAAATCATCCAGTTTAATCCTGATCTGTGTGTCGTTGCTCGTAAGACTGCTTTTATGTTGCTCCCACTCGCGTTCAGTGGTTTTATCGAGCTTCGAAACTAAAATATAAATAATCAAAGTGTCCCATGACGAGATCGGCTCGCCTAGGATTTTTAAAGCGCGTAAATTCTTAAGTATGGTGTCGATTAACTGTCTTATAAGTATGTGTGATTCTTTAGGCAAAGATTGAACAGAGAATATCGCCTTAATGTGGTTGTGAATTAATAATCTGTTGTTATTGTAACGATTAAGAAGGAGTTCCCATGCCACTGTGTAGTTACTTGTTGTTAGTTCGAGTGCGTCTATTACTAACAATGCACTACCTGTAAGGGATGACTTTAGGTAGTGGAACTTTTGGATGTCACAGAGATCCTTCGAATTGTGAACAAGTGATAAATAAATATCTCTAAAAGCGAGCCAGTGTTGGTACGTGCCGTCAAAGCTAGTGACAAAACAGGTAGCCGAATATTGTTTAACGTGCCGGTAGTGTTTTGCGAATTAGTAGGACTCTTAACAATATCGGTACTAATTAGCAAGGACTCGGCGACGACCAGTGCACCGTAGTAATCATCTTCAAACATTTCTCTGTGGGTTAACTGTACATCAAGATTTGATTCGAGTACGTTAGACTCGATTTGACTTTGAAGATCATTAAATTCGGTGTACAGGCTCTCTGCCCCTTGTACGCGTTACCTTAAATTGATTCTACACTGCTCAGTTAACGTGTTTAAATTATCACTATAGCTCTGAAGGTGGGTTACGAACTTTGTGAGTCTAGATTTGACTATGCCTCGTCTTTTTACAAGTTCACGGACTAAGGGCTCATTTTCGGGATCACAAATGGCCCTACCTGGAGATTTATCGCGTGACTTTTTCTCAACTACGGTTTCTGGACCCATTTTGGTTATGGAAAGCTGGAGTACTCACGTGTGGACTTTGAACTCTGGTAGCAGACAATAGGTAAACGTGTCACTGTCGTTCCCGAAATATGCGCGTTTAAAATCGGTGAATGTCCAGTTCTCGCCCTATGTCTAATGCCTCCCAAATGTGCGTCTCCTCGGGTGTCCTTAAGCTGCATACGCGCCTTCCATCCAAGAAGAAATGCCGACGTGCGCTTTCTCTTCTCCAAAGGTGCTCGTTCTCGTATATCGGCGAAGAAGGATCAATATGTTTGTTGCTCTGCGTTGATAGCGTGAAGAAAGTAAGAGAGTGCGACGTATCTTGGATGGTGAAATGAAAAGTTCAAAATTTATACGTGCTTATTCGTGTAATGATAAATGGCAAGTCATAGAAGTACATAATTCGAGGATAGGGGTAGTGGGAACAATATATCGTGACGTAGAGTTACGTAGCCGCATATCCGCCGATGGTATTGGTCGCGACATATGTGACGCGATATATGAGCTTCCACTAGTCGTTGATAGATGGAGCTAAGGGTATCGTCCGGAACATAGTAGGTCTATTGTTAAAGCGGCTTAGCTGATTTACAATGTAAGCTATGTCAGGTCTGGTTCCTTGTGACAAATATAAGAGACATCCTATTAATTCTTGGTATGAGATGTCTCGTAGGATATCTTCGTCATTTTCAGCCTTTTTCAGTTGCAGGTTGGCTTCACACGGCGTATGCGTTGGTTTGCAGTCGCTCATGTTGAAACGAGTAAGTATCTTTTCTATATAATGAGATTGATCCAGTGAAATTTCATTTGACGCAATATTATGCGTAATTCTAAAGCCAATACAACACTTCGCTTCACCTAAGTCCTTCATGTGAAATTTCGTGCTCAGTTTTTCTTTTAACATCTTGGCAGTTTCATCATTATTGAAGAAACACAGTAGATCATCAACATATACTGTAAGGATGAGTATATTTTGTTCATCAACTATACGATGATATATACATGGATCCACTTTTGACCGTGACATACCAATTTCTAGCAGAACTGCATTGAGCTTTTTGTTCCATTGGCGGCTTGCCTGTTTGAGACCATATATGGATTTCTTTAATAAACATACTTCATCACCTTCCTCAAAATATGGTGGCTGCGCCATATAAATATTCTCTTCAATGTCACCTTGCAAAAAAGCAGTTACTGCATCCATCTGGTGAATTTTCAAATTATACTTTACAGCCAAACCAATCACATATCTTATGGAGGTATAGCGTACTACAGGCGCATAAATTTCGTGGTAATCTATACCCTTTTTTTGTAGATAGCCTTTCACAACGAGTCTTGCTTTCATTCTTGATACATTGCCTTTTTCATCCGTTTTTGTTTTGTAAACCCACTTGCAAGGGATTACCTTTTTATTCTTCGGCGCATCAACTAATGTCCAAGTATTGTTATGTAGTAATGATCTATATTCTTCCTCCATTGCATGTATCCATTGGTCTGCATTGTTGTTCTCAAGTTCTTCGGGAAGGCTTTGCGGATCTTTGTCTAAGATAGTCATGGCTGATTCGCCATTCATACACATGAAAGATGCATTTTCTTGGGGAGGATTAGCTTCGTAAAATTCGTCTCGACGTCGTGGACGAAGATCTTTCTTAATTTGTGGAATATCAAAGCTTACTTCAGGATTGTAAGTTTCATCGGCCGGATCTGAATAAAGTGATGCTGTTGAAGATAGCGACTCAACATTCGGAGACGCTGGATTTGACTCGGTGATTTCTATACAGTCATCATCATCTTCGACATCATATTTTTCTTCATTATCATTCTCTTCAGATAAAGGTAAGTAAACTACTTTAGGTTCAGGTAAGTTTATTTCCTTTTTATCACTAGATATTTCTTTGTTGTCCCATCCATGTGTATTATCTTTCTTATTATTAACGCTCGTGTTTTCTTTTTCAGGTGCAGATTCATTATTGACATAATCCTTTTTTACAGTGGATTCGAGAAATATGACATCCCTACTTGTTACAGTCATTTTCGTCTTTGGGTCTATGAAGCGGTAACCCTTTACACAGTCGCTGTAACCAACAAATATTACCTCACGGGATTTTCGATCCAGTTTTTGGCGCCGTTCCTCCGGTATATGTACCATTGCTTTGCACCCGAAGATCTTTATATGGCTCAAGTCTGGCTTTTTGCCTGTCCACACCTCTTCCGGAGTGACGTAGGAAAGGGCTCTTGTTGGTGAGCGATTTATGATGTGCGCTGCTGTGACTACCGCTTCACCCCAGAAGTTGTTCTGTAATTGAGCATTTAATTGACCGAGTAAAACGAGGTCTCTGTTTTAGCTTCGACAAAAATGCTTTCGTATGTCCGGCCGGATTTTTGTATGTCCTCCTCTACAGGTCGCATTTATCAACCGATTTTCGTGAAATTTTGTGAGCAGGTTCGGTAACTATATAGAATTTTTTTGTCGAGTCACTTTTTGGAAATTCAAAAAAACAAACATTGTATCAATGATTTCGTGTTTTTCTGCGGCCGTTTTTTCCTCTACAGGTCGCATTTCTCAACCGATTCTCGTGAAATTTTGTGAGCAGGTTCCATGACTACATATAATTTATTTGTAGAGTAAATTTTTGTAAATTAAAAAAAAATTTTTTTTACGTCGTTGGCTGATCTCCTCTACAGGTCGCATTTATCAACCGATTTTTGTGAAATTTTGCGAGCAGGTATGGTAACTATATAGATTTTTTTTGTCGAGTCACTTTTTTGAAATTCGAAAAAACAAACTTTGTATCAATGATTTCGTATTTTTCTGCGGCCGTTTTTTCCTCTACAGGTCGCATTTCTCAACCGATTCTCGTGAAGTTTTGTGAGCAGGTTTTATGATTACATAGATTTTTTTAGGCAAGTAAATTTTTGTAATTTTTTTTTTTTTTTTTTTTATTCATTGGTTTGTTCTCCTCTACAGGTCGCATTTATGAACCGATTTTCGTGAAATTTTGTGAGCAGGTGCGGTAATTCTATAGAATTTTTTTATCGAGTCACTTTTTCAAAATTTAAAAAAACAATTTTTTTATCAATTATTTTGTGTTTCTGCGGCCGAATTTCGATTTGTTCACCTCGAAGGGTCGCATTTCACAACAGATTCTCGTGAAGTATTGTGAGCACGTTCTTTTAGTACATTTTAGCACTTAAAGTATCAGTTTAAACTGGAGGTTGAATCAGTGTTAAATATTTGGTTTAGTTACATATGATACATATTTTTGTCACTTTTTGGAAATTCAAAAAAACAAACATTGTATCAATGATTTCGTGTTTTTCTGCGGCCGTTTTTTCCTCTACAGGTCGCATTTCTCAACCGATTCTCGTGAAATTTTGTGAGCAGGTTCCATGGCTACATATAATTTATTTGTAGAGTAAATTTTTGTAAATTTTTAAAAAAATTTTTTTACGTCGTTGGCTGATCTCCTCTACAGGTCGCATTTATCAACCGATTTTCGTGAAATTTTGCGAGCAGGTTTGGTAACTATATTGAATTTTGTTGTCGAGTCACTTTTTTGAAATTCGAAAAAACAAACTTTGTATCAATGATTTCGTATTTTTCTGCGGCCGTTTTTTCCTCTACAGGTCGCATTTCTCAACCGATTCTCGTGAAGTTTTGTGAGCAGGTTTTATAATTACATAGAATTTTTTAGGCAAGTAAATTTTTGTAATTTTTTTTTTTTTTTTTTTATTCATTGGTTTGTTCTCCTCTACAGGTCGCATTTATGAACCGATTTTCGTGAAATTTTGTGAGCAGGTGCGGTAATTCTATAGAATTTTTTTATTGAGTCACTTTTTCAAAATTTAAAAAAACAATTTTTTTATCAATTATTTTGTGTTTCTGCGGCCGAATTTCGATTTGTTCACCTCTAAGGGTCGCATTTCACAACAGATTCTCGTGAAGTATTGTGAGCACGTTCTTTTAGTACATTTTAGCACTTAAAGTATCAGTTTAAACTGGAGGTTGAATCAGTGTTAAATAGGGAATGCAGAACCGGTACCATTTATCAGTCCCGGGATTTTCGGTACTGGCCGGTAGAGGAACCGGGATTTCCCGGTATTTTCGGTACTTTCGGGAAATTACTTGTGGTGGTTTTGAGACGAGACCTAATACCTTTTTTGGACAATATGATAACAGTTGCTCGCGCGCACCCCCCGCGCTAGGACGTGTGTCGGTAAACATATTCGTAAAACACGGGAAAAATGACGCAGTGCAAGAAGTGTAAACTCTTTATGTCTACCGTTAACAAAGACGAGTTAGTGAAATGTAAAGGTGTGTGTGGCGGAGTGTTTCATAAAAAATGCGCACGAGCGTTTTTTGTGGAAAACGGTGTCTGTGAAGAGTGCTCAAGACGTCCAAATAGTCCCAAAACTCCTACAACCGTAACCGGGCCAGCTACTTCTTCAGAAAATGTGCTTGAAGAGCTAAATAAAAAGCTGGACATAATTTACGGTATGCAGACATCCCTGAATGGGCTTATCGAAACTGTAGAGTTATATGCCGTAAAATACCAGGAGTTGCTGGACTTAAAGAAGAAGGCAGACAATAAAATAGCAGCCTTGGAGCAAAGGAATGGACACTTGGAAAAATGTATCACAGCGCTGGAACAAAGAGTTTCTCTGCTGGAAACCAAGGACAAGGACAAAAACATAGTGATTAGTGGCTTGGAGAAGGTAGAGGGGGAAGATACCAAAAAAGTAGTAGAAATGTTGGCCCAAAAACTTAAATAAAACACCGAGAGTATTGTAGAAGGACGCCGAGTGGGCCCAGTCAATGATAAAAATAAGACCCCGCGGGTACTCGTAACACTCGCAACTAAGATGGCCCGCGACCAGTGGCTGAGCCAGCGCAAAAACAGGATCACGAACGCGGATGTTTACGAGGACGAGAACGATGCGCCTATCTATATTAACGAGGACCTTTCCAAAAATACAAGACACCTACTATGGCGCGCAAGAGCAGAGCTCAAACCGGGCTTTAAGTATATATGGGTAGTGGATGGGAGAATACTGGCTAGAAGAGAGGAGGGTGAGAAAAAAATTACACAACATTCGCTCTGAAAGCGATATATATACATTAAAATCGCAGCTGGAGTGATTGCATTTTAAATAGTTGCTTGTTTGGGTTGGTACTCCCAGCCACCCTCATATTTAAATAAATACCTACACTTCTCTCGAGTTGATACAAAAACTATAAGCTGGATCCCCTATCAACTATTACCCCTGATATTGACTTTACGAAATACACACAAACAGATATATGGACACAAAATGTTACCAGCGATAATCGTTATGTACATATAATACACTTGAATATTCGCTCACTGAGAAAAAACTTTAATCAATTGCTACTAATATTAAGTAACTGCCTGAAGAATGTAGGGTTAATCATATTGAGCGAAATAAACGTTACAGAGGACGAGCTACCTATATACAACATATCTGGCTATGACATGCACTGGACAACTAGAGAGACAAGACGTGGAGGGGGAGTATTGATATATGCGAAAAGCGACTTGCAGCTGGAGGCTAGGCCAGTGGAGAGTGACTGCGCAGAAATCCTGTATGCGAAATTGAGACTAAGTGGAAACAAAATATCTCATATATTAGCAGTGTATAGACCCCCAAACTTAAATAAATCAAGTTTTATTGTTCAGTTGCAAAATATAATTAAAGGAATACCACCAGAGTGTGATGCTATAGTTATTGGAGATGCGAATATTAACCTTAATGACAATTCATCGCCAACGGTAGCGAGGTACACAACAACAATGGCAGAGTGCGGTATGGAATGCGCGATAACAGATAACACTCGGGAGCAGATAGTGGACGGGCGGCTTGTTACGTCATGCATTGACCATCTGTGGCTGCGCTCGGCCAGGTGCAGCGCGCGGCCGGCCATAGTACAACCTGCAGCGTACCTACTGGTCTGCGATGTCTCCGACCACTACCTCATAGGACTACGTATTCCCCATGGTGATTTTAGTGAGTTCCAGACACATAATAAAATAATGAAAATTGACAATAGATTGGTAAGTGAAAAATTAGATGCGGTAAATTGGAATGAAATAGCTCAAAAAAAATGTCCGTTAGTGCTTTATTCAGCAGTAACTAGCGTGTTTAAGAACATATATGACACGTCAAAGATTTCAAGTGTGAGTCATACGAGCCAACGTATTGCACAACCATGGATCTCAAAAGAACTAAACCGTATGACAGTGAGACGAGACGAACTACTTCGGTTGTGGAAGTCAAATCCAAAGAATATGAACTATAGACTACAATATAATAAATTTAGAAATAAAGTGAATAATTATATAAATAAAGCAAAGAATGAGTATAGAAAGTCTGAATTAATTAAATGTCAGCTTGATAGTAGGAAAATATGGGTAAATATTAATAACTGGTTAGGAAAAAGTCACGCTACAGTAGACGATGTCATTATGAAATACTTAGGTAAATCGGAGAGTATTTCAAATATTTGTAACAACTTTTCTAAAACATTCACAGAGGAAATACATAATATTAAACACAACTGTCATAGTGAGAAATTTTTAGTAAGATCAAACTATGTACGTGAATCCATGGTAACGCTTCGATACGTAAGAACTGACGCTAATGAGGTTGAGCGAGTTATTGACAGATTATCGTGTAATAAGTCACCTGGCGGGGATGGGGTAAGGGGCCTGGTGCGGTGAGGGGATAAGGGTGTAACGCCGGATTTTTTTACCTTTACCCTAAACAGCTTGGTTTCTATACTAGCAACATTTGTCTCATAGTTGTTCTTTTTGATGTAGCAACACTCACCGGTTTGCGTTCCGTTATAGCAAGTTTAGACTACGTTTTGTTACATGAAATTAATCATCGGTTTTCTAAATTTGGGAATCACTGTATTTTGTTTTGATGTCAGGCATAGTTTTTCTCGTTCAGATTAATTTTTATTTCTTTTTAGTCTACAATTCAGTATTTACTTCGAGATCAGAATTTTCAGGTCAACGAGTCGAAATTACCATAGACAGTTTTTTTTTTCCTTGTGAATCTGAGCTGTCAACTGAATGAGGATGCAATTTCGATCACGACGATTCTGCTTCGAGCCGTTGAGTGGTGCACGTGTGCGGAATAATTTAAATCTGAGATTTGCGTTAATAACTGCTGTGTTATTCCTGAATTTGTGTGTGTGATCGTCTTTTGTATTGTTTAGTGTCTGTCCATCTAATTATCTGGTAAGTGGTTAAGTAGAAAGAAGGAGAGGGCGGCAACTTCTCCTATGTGAGTTGGTTGCCTCCTTCTCCTTGGGTCCTCAGGATGGGGTCCCATCAATTCGACCCAGGTATTCCTGGGCTAGAAGAAGATCCGCCCTCACCGGCGTTTCATATGGAAATAGAAGATTCTCCGGTTGCCCTGACGCAAATTTTGTCGGCAGTGGACCCTAGTCCAAAGAGTAGAATATGCCCTAGTTCCTCTCTATCTGGCACAGAGGTCTCACCAATTAATAAACACAAAAAAAGAGACTTGTCGGCAATTAAGGATGATTATGGTAGTGGTAGTTTGATCGATAATAAGAAAGACGCACCTAAAATCCCCCGATTTGACGAGCCTTCTCCAATTTTGCAAGAGTCATCTGATGACATTCCCCGCATCCCCCCCTCTCAGTTTAGACCTAATGAGGAAATTGACAACTCTGCCACAGTGGCCCGGGGTAACCCCACACCCCAAGAAAATTCTTCTGGTGAACTTCAGCCCCCAAATACAACGCAGGATTTGACTCCCCCTACTCCACCCTCTCAGTTCCAGACCCGGAGTGAATACAACAACTTAGACAAGGGCCCCTTCATTGTTCATGTGTCCCATGAGACAACGGAAGCCGACGCAGGTACCTACCTTCACCCGGTTAAGTTTGGCCGATTATTATTTTCAAAGGGCATTCAAAATATCAAGGACGGTGGCATAAAAAAGATAGGTCGCAACAGACTAAGCATTGAGTTCTCCTCCGCAGCCGGTGCGAACCGGTTCCTGAAACTGCCACTGGAAGCCGATAAATATAAGTGCTTTATTCCATCTTATCATGTCACAAAGACTGGCTTAGCAAGGAACATTCCCACGGACTACTCCAATGAAGATCTCCCGGACATGATACTTCAACCACACGGATTCGGTAAGGTAGTTAAGGCCAGACGCCTTAATTTCAAAAAGAAAAACCAAAATGACAACACGACTCAATGGGCTCCTTCGGAAACAGTCGTGCTCACTTTTGACGGTCAGAGCTTGCCTGATAGAGTGTTCCTCTTCCATTGTGCTTTGGAAGTTGTGCCATATTATTTCCCGACGGTACAGTGCTACAAATGCTGCCGGTTTGGGCACGTTAGGGCCCAATGCCGTTCCCGCCCTCGGTGCTCCAAATGTGCGCAACCTCATGATGCTGAAGACTGCTTTGAGGACCCGTTGTGCCTAAATTGTTCTGGCCAGCACAAGGCCACGGATAAAAAATGTCCAGAGTATGGGAGACAACAAACGATAAAACGGATTATGGCTGATGAAAGTATCTCCTACCAGGAAGCCGAGAAAAAAATTCCCACATCTCGGAAGCCATATAATGAAGCCGCCCAGGCCCAAACAACCTCTTACAGGAAAACAGTCTTCATCAAAAGGAAACCCCATACCCCTGCTAATCCTCATGGGTACGACCAGAGAGCACATAGATCCCTTATTGCGGATTATAGTCCACCCCAACCTTCCAACGGCGTGATGTTCAGAAACCCGACGTCTCCTACACCTTCTCCCCCTGCATTAGCCCCTATGCCCCCTTCTGCGCCCTCCATGGCTACTATTTGGCCCCTTCTCGACTCGGTTATCTCCTCTCTGGTCTCTATTATACAGCAGAATGCTGTCCCCCTACCGTCCAACGTTGCCACTAATCTAATGACTTTGTCCTCTTTATTCCCTCGTGGCCCTTCTCCCGGGCCCTATGGATCTCAAATTTATCCAATGGAACATCAGGAGTATCAGCCGCAACAAGGCTGATCTCCTTCATATTATTTATAAGTATAATCCTGCTTGTCTAGCAATCTCAGAAACGTGGCTTAAACCTAATTCGTATTTTAACTGCCCAAACTATATATGCATTCGTCAGGATAGTCCGGATGGATACGATGGCTGCGCTCTTCTTATTAGAAAAGGCTTAAACTATAATGTCATTAACATCCCCCCTCACCCTTCATTCTTTATTGTTGCTTGTAAGATCTTGGATTGTTCGCTTATTTCAGTGTATATACCCCATCCTTCGCCTAGAATCATTGCCGAATTCTGGTCATATATAGAAAATGTCCCTGGACCACTCGTCATCTTGGGAGACTTTAACAGCCACCATTTTTTGTGGGGCTCCCATGACTGCAATCCCTCGGGTCGTAAGCTAGTCGAGATACTGGACTCTTTGAATTTGTGCGTGCTGAATGATGGCCGACCCACCCGTCGCTCTTCTCCTTCACAAAACCCTTCTGCAGTGGATATTTCCATTTGTTCCCCAGCCCTGGCGCCCCTGATTTCATGGAATATCCTATCTCAAAGTTTTGGTAGTGATCACCTTCCTATTATTATAACGTATACTTCTGATCACAGTCTTCAAACGGCCCCTACTCCTCTTCAGAAATTCAGGCTATCTAAAGCTGATTGGCCCCTTTTCTCCGTCACGACAGAAGCAAAAGTTAAGTCTCTACCTCGAATTTCCCTATCTAACTGTCTAGAATGTTATTCTCTTTTCTCTGGGTCTCTTTTAAGTTCTGCTGAATTATCGATCCCTTTAAAAAACATTTCGTCAAACCGGCGTCCGTCTCTTCCCTGGTGGGACTCTGACTGTACTTCCCTGGTAAAAGATAGAAAGGAGGCAGAGAAGACTTTTTGTTGTGATATGTCCATGGAAAATTATTTAGCTTTCAAAAGGGTACAGGCTAAGTCAAAAAAAATACTTAATTTTAAGAAGCGAGAAGGATGGTCCAAATTCTGCGAATCCTTATCTCCTTCTACTCACCCCTCTGTAGTCTGGCGTAATATTAAATCCTTCCGCAATGTCCGTTCTTCTACGGCTCCGCCGTCCTCTTTCTCTGTTACTCCCCCGTGGCTGGATGACTTTTCAGATAAATTAGCTCCCCCTTACGTCCCTAATCAAAATGAACTACCTCTTGTCTCAGAGATATCTCATGACAATGATTTCTTAGCTTCTCCATTCCAATTGTCCGAATTGCGCTGCGTTCTGGATTCTTTGTCCGATTCGTCGCCTGGCCCGGACGGCATAGTTTACTCATTTCTATCTAGAGCCAATCCAGTTGCTGTATCCTACTTCCTTGACCTCATTAATGTTTTCTTTGATTCTGGCATTATCCCGGAATCGTGGAAAGAACAGTTTGTCATCCCCATTCTTAAACCGGGTAAGGACCCTGACGTTGGTTCCTCATATCGCCCGATTGCCCTATCTTCCACCCTTTGTAAAGTTATGGAGCATTTGATTAAAAATCGTTTGGACTGGCTACTGGAAAGTCGTGGAATCTTACCCCGTTTCCAGTTCGGGTTCAGAAACGGCAAAAGTATTATGGATAGTCACAGCATCCTTTCCACTGATATTCGTCTGGCTTTCTCACGGGAGGAATCCATCGCTGCTATTTTTTTGGATATTTCGGCCGCATATGATAATGTACTCCTTTCAGTGCTCAGAGACAAAATGTCCCAGCTGAGCATCTCTCCTAAGGTTGTCAATTTCATTTCAAATTTACTTATGTCCAGAACCATCATGGTGAGATGGCAGGGTAAAGTGCAGGCCGTTCGTAATGTATGGAGGGGCCTTCCTCAGGGCTCCGTTTTAAGTCCCATTCTATTTAATATATACTCTTTTGACCTGGAGAAGTCTGTCAACTGGTCATGCAGAATGCTACAGTACGCGGACGACGTAGTAGTTTACTGTGCAGATAAAAATGCCCCTCGTGCTGTGGATAAGGTGAATGGTGCATTGCGATCGCTAAGCTCGTGGCTGAATCTCCACGGTCTCTCTCTTTCATCTTCCAAAAGCTCTGCCATTATTTTTTCTAGAAGCCGTGCTCCCCCCCCTTGTCAGATATTTTACAATGAAGAGCCCATCCCTATGGCGGACTCCGTCAAATTCCTTGGAGTTATTTTTGATCGCCGCTTCCAGGGAGTTGCCCACCTTTCCTACATTGCAAGAAAATGTGAAAAAAATTTAAACATGCTGAGATCCCTTTCTGGTTCATGGTGGGGTGCTCATCCCTACACTCAAAAACTGTTATATAATGCCTTCATTCGTAGCCACTTAGATTTTGGTACGTTTATTTTTGAACCATGTAACAAAGCTGCCCTCTCCACCCTGGAAGCGATCCAAATGAAGGCACTGAGGCTGGTGACAGGCGCAATGAAATCTTCTCCTAACAGAGCCATTCAAGTAGAATGTGCTGATCCGCCGCTTGACTTAAGGAGACAGCTGCTGTCTGACCGTTACTTTTTCGGAATTTCTTCTCAGTCATCACACCCTTTAATGCCAAAACTCCGACTCCTTCAGCTGTACGGTGCAACTAAAGCTTACTGGCGCAACAAGGAAAAACCAAATCTAGTTCAGAGTCTTGAGAAAATAGCATCTCTCAAATGTCCGATTATGAAAACCTCGTCCCTTCCAGTGTACTCTGTCCCTTTCGAAGCCCTTACTCATTCCCCCACAGTAATTTCCAATACTGGTATTGATAAGAAATCCCCCCTGGCTAATTCTAAGTTCACAAAATTTGTCAATAATCACTTTCAGAGCTACAGACTTTTTTTCACGGACGCTTCTAAGCTATCGGACCAGGGCTGTGTTGGAGCTGCTTTTGTTTTGGCTAATTCTCATATTTATGCCAAATTTAAACTACCCCCAGAGTCGTCCGTGTTCTCAGGTGAATGTTTAGCTATTTTGAAAACTTTAGAATATATATTTACACATAAACTGTCTAGGGCAGTTATTTTTTCTGATTGCCTCAGTGCTCTCCAGTCGATCTCACTTCGCCCTATAAACAGTTGCGCCCGTAACTTCCTTGTTTGCCAATTAAAAGATTTATTATTTAAATGCCATTCATCCGGATTGGAGGTGGTGTTTGTATGGATTCCTAGTCACTCCGGGATCCTGGGAAATGAGAAGGCGGACCAGATTGCTAAAGAAGCAGTCTTAGACGGTGATGACTCTTTTTTCAAAATTTATTCGCCTGACGTCACCAACATTCCATACAAAATAATTCACAAAAAATGGTTGTCTCGCTGGTCTCGATCTAAAAAATGTTTCTTCTCTCAGATTCAACCAATTATTCCAACCCGCCCCTGGTTCTTCAAGAACAGATCCCTTTCTAAGCGTCATACTAGCATAATAATAAGACTTCGCCTAGGTCGGGTCTGCTCGCCTGAGCAGCTCCACAAATTTAAAATTAAAGAATCTCCCTTGTGTGAGTGCGGAGAGGAAGTAGGTACCATTGACCATATTTTCTTTAATTGCCGCCTTAACAATAAGTCCCCAGATTTATATACGGAGATCTCTAAACTCAAGGTTCCTCTGCCTATTAATTCGGCTTCGCTTTTATGTTTAGTAGATAATAAAAAAATTGTTTGTGCTTTGAGCAATTTCTTGGCCAAAAATAACATCAAATTGTAACATCTGTTTTCATATTTATACCTAGTTTGTCATGTTATCTATTTGTTCTAAACTGGTTGTGGTTGTGTATGTCTACTAATCTTTGTTTTCAGGAATCACCTGCATTAAGATTTTTATTAAACTCGCGTAAAGAGGGTAGCGTTTTTCACCGTGCAAAGCTTGATACTTGATGTTGGCAGAATTGTGCTTGAGTTGCACAGTAGCCATAAATAATAGAGTGAAGTGAAGTGAATTTCGATCACGGCGAGAGAAGAGGTTATTTTTCTCCATGAGGCTCGGTGGAAGTGTAAGAGATATGGGCCAGTAAGCCTGATTGTCCTCGTTTTGTGGAAGGATTTGTTCGCCCCGCCGGCACGCGAAGTAGCAATTTCGTGTATGATCGCGCCCCAGAATGTTGGCGGCTGGCTCGGAGATTTCGGACGCCCTCTCATGTAAGTTGTTTCTCATTGAATACCATCAGCTTTTGGTTGTTTCGACGCAAACCATGAAGCTCGGCGTGAGCATTGAATCTATCGTCTTTGTTGCAGATTTATGAAATTCTAGGCATCGGCCACCCTTCCGGCCCATTGTTCGGCGATGCCATCAACTCCGCTAGTCATGCCCGAGTATAAAGCGACTGCTCGCTTGATCTCAAGCCCTTAATGGTAAGTTCGGTATGCGGAATTACTCTATAGGCAGTAATATTTGACCGTTCTGTCTCCATACAAAGTGCGGTTAGGTGTAGCGTGTGGTAGTGTATTAATGATAATCTTGTTTGGTTTCCAGGGCTCCTAGGCACGGGCACAGTGCCTAAGTTCAGGAACCAGTCCCGAATGGAGTGCGGTTTCCTGTGAATTTTCCCCGGGAGACGGGAAAGACGACGGTTCCTTTTTAGAGCAAGCGGTTAGGCAGGCATTGCAAATGTGAGTCCGTTCCATACTGCTTTAGTCAGCTTCAAAGACATTTAAAGGTACACACACACACACCCGTAGGTTTTAGTTGAATTCCGTCCTCCATAAATATCGTTTTATAGTTGTTTTCTTTAACATTTTAGTATAAATTGCGACATTGGCAAATTAGATATATATTTAGATAAGCATTAGCGCTATTTGGTTTGAATACTTGTAACCTGGGGACGCCTGGGTGTAAAATCCTTGCAAATAAATGTATAAGTAAACATTCAAACTGGTTTGTTTTTGTGGACTCCATACACCACTAGGGCATCGTTAGTGCGGGGCCTGTGTCATAAGTTTAACAAAAATTTCAAGGCGCCCAACATTTTCTCTACCCTTTTTGTTCCACATATGACCTAGGTCTGGCCTCGGGTACCCCTCATCCCACGCCCTTAGTCTCATGCCCGGAGCTAAAGCTGTTACATTGGCTACCCAACGTTGTGGGGCCTGAGGTGCTTTTGGTGGTGTATTAGTCCTTCGGAGGATTTCGGATGAAACGGTGTGTGTGGTGACCAAGTTGTTAACTTTTAAAATTATCTTCTCTCTCCTCGGTTAATTATTTCTCTCATGCTCTGTGCCCGGACTTACTGATATAATTGTATGTGAATAGCCGGACTGGCTTATATTTTTTTTAAGCGTATGAATTTCCTTTGTGCCACTGCACTTATAGTTCTTAAGTGAATGTGTATGGCCAATTGGCTTGTGTATTCCGCTTTATATCTAGCTATACACGGTCTGCCCACTGGATTGCGCTTATCCTTATTGGTGGCTTAGCAGATCTTGTATTTGAAATAGTGAATTCTTGGAAACATCTTGTCACTGTATTAAATGAGAATTAGAACGGCCTTTCATAAATCTGTATTCAGATAAGTACAATTAATTGAAATTTATTTTGTAACTAAATATAAAACATGGACTCTGCGGTTAAAGTTGAATACCTGTTAAAGGACGAAATTCAGCATGAACTCACTACACTACACATTCCATTCGACCCGGATGACACTGTTGACACTCTTAGGAAGCTATTGCGACAGACCCGTTCTCTGGTCCGGCGTGGCAGTCTTAAGCCTGGTCGGGGAGCTGCAGCGAGGGACGCCGCGGCGGAGCTGGCGATTGGAGAGCCGAAGGTGACCGAGCTGAGCGCAGCGACATCCGACGGGGGTGAGCCTTGCTCATGCACAGCGGGTTCGTTTGGTAGCGCGCGCTCACTACCTGCTAGGGAGTCTGTCACAAATCTCGGGCGGTGGCCAGGACATCCAGAGGATACACGGCGTAGTGACCTGTCGTTCGGAACTTTATTATAATATGCGAGTCTAAATTCAAAAACAATATCTGCGTCAATTTCTAAAAGAATTCTAGTCCGTTGTATATGTCTCTGATGGTTGATGACTTCTGAAATGTTGGCAACCGGGAGTAATACGACTTTTGCTGTTTCTATCTGTGGTACCTACAGATCTAATTAGGTAAGTTAAAAGGGGTCTTTGGGTAATTATTATTATTATTATTTTTTGAAGACACCGTCGTGTCTTTGACCATTTTGGGGTACACACTGCGTGGATGGTTGGTCGTGTGTCACGCCTTGTTTCTCGTAAGTGTGTACTGAACATGTATACTTTTGATTACGCTAGCGGTGCCCGCCTACTGCACTGCCGTAATCCTTTTTGTTCGTCTAGTTGAGTATCTCACGGACGCCTGTTCCCATAGTCGCCCCCTTTGCGCTATGGAAGGTTGGTTGTGTGTCACACCACCTTTAAAGCGACTTGGACCCGCCTGTTGTCCATTGTCACTAATTGTTGTCTCAGTAGTTCTTGGCTGGGTTATCGTCACAGAACTATTTATATACTCTGTTACTCGAGTTTGTTTTTTTTGTTTTCTGTGTTGCTGCTGGTAGCATTAATAGTTGTTTCAACTTCTTGCGTTGACAACTTATATAATATTAGGTGTACATGTCCGTAATAAGTAAGTTGTAAGTTTAGTTGGCTTGGAGTTTTTCTTTATATATATATCACGTGCGCTGGCGTCACCATGGCGAGTCTAGGGGGAGAGATAACATAGGCTCGAGCAATTTTTTTTTTATGGCAGTAGTTCATCGTCATGGTGGCTACCTGTTGCGCACCAACGGTTTGTTATGTCTCTCTTCTAGGGCATCATAAAGTCGGCCTTCCACAAGGGAAGTGTTGCACTTAGAATGGTTAAGTTTTAGCGTAAGATAGACTGTTTAAGGTTCTGGACTGCAGGTGTGCAAATGGTTGGAGAATGTCTGTCCCGACTGTTGGCTTAATAAAAGGTTTGTTTGTTTAAGCTTGATGAGTACGCACTATCTATATCCGGACCTGTAGGAATTCATCGTAGGAAGAAGTTATGTCCTGATTTCGGTTTTTATTGGTATCGGTTTGCAAGTAGAGGGAATAGGTTGTTTACGCGTAGTAATTAGTTCCCGGGATTAGTAATAGCATAAAACTTATCATATGATATTCATTATAATTAGACTCTCACTTTAAAGATAAAAATTGTGTTGTCTTACATAATGGCTAGATTTAGGATAACGTAAGGCATGGTAATTCGTAAGTCTCGGTCGCTTACATTGAGTGTGTAACCGGCATGCGATGAAAACAGTTCAGAGTTTTTATCTTAAATTAAAATGCTTGCTTATTATATAATGATAGGGCCACTCTGCTCTGCACCTGCAGAGTGAAGCACCGTTTTATTACGTGTGGTAAGTCGCTCCCTATGTGAGCGCAATCTTGTATTTTGGAGCTCTTGGCTGCGTGTCGCGCCCTTCGTGTTTTTAAACTTATAATAGGAGTATAGGCAGTGTGTCACGCCCTCCTCTATGTATCTCTTAAGTTAATTTTACGTTTAGTAAGTCGCTCCCTAAGTGAGTGCAATCTTGTAATTTGGAGTTCTTGGCTGCGTGTCGCGCCCTCCTCTTCGTATGTCTTGAGTGAGCGTTAGTCTCAAATAGTGAGCCGTTTTTCTTAGTGAAAATGTTCTCAATATGAGTCTCTCATGCGTGCGGCTTCAAGTCAAGCTGGTCGCACGCGGGATTGTTAGTTTAAGAATTTAATTAATTCCCCTCCGCGGACGGGAATTGTAGGGTTTTTGTACCAACATATGTCTGCAGCACATGTTGTGATAAAAAGACTACACACTTATGGATGGAAAAGGGGGTTATTGTGTTTATCATCGAACCTTTCCATCTTCGTTAGGGCTCGGTTTCATTGTGTTTTTTTTTCTTTTCAGAGATATTTTGTTAGTTCCTTTTGTAGTCTAAACTCAGTAAGTTTCAGGCTCTCCTAAAGTTATAGTCATAGTTATCCAGTTCATTTATAAAGGGTAGCCTCGATACCAAATAAAAAATTGTTACGACAACTAGATGGGTACTGTAACGCCGGATTTTTTTACCTTTACCCTAAACAGCTTGGTTTCTATACTAGCAACATTTCTCTCATAGTTGTTCTTTTTGATGTAGCAACACTCACCGGTTTGCGTTCCGTTATAGCAAGTTTAGACTACGTTTTGTTACATGAAATTAATCATCGGTTTTCTAAATTTGGGAATCACTGTATTTTGTTTTGATGTCAGGCATAGTTTTTCTCGTTCAGATTAATTTTTATTTCTTTTTAGTCTACAATTCAGTATTTACTTCGAGATCAGAATTTTCAGGTCAACGAGTCGAAATTACCATAGACAGTTTTTTTTTTCCTTGTGAATCTGAGCTGTCAACTAAATGAGGATGCAATTTCGATCACGGCGAGAGAAGAGGTTATTTTTCTCCATGAGGCTCGGTGGAAGTGTAAGAGATATGGGCCAGTAAGCCTGATTGTCCTCGTTTTGTGGAAGGATTTGTTCGCCCCGCCGGCACGCGAAGTAGCAATTTCGTGTATGATCGCGCCCCAGAATGTTGGCGGCTGGCTCGGAGATTTCGGACGCCCTCTCATGTAAGTTGTTTCTCATTGAATACCATCAGCTTTTGGTTGTTTCGACGCAAACCATGAAGCTCGGCGTGAGCATTGAATCTATCGTCTTTGTTGCAGATTTATGAAACTCTAGGCATCGGCCACCCTTCCGGCCCATTGTTCGGCGATGCCATCAACTCCGCTAGTCATGCCCGAGTATAAAGCGACTGCTCGCTTGATCTCAAGCCCTTAATGGTAAGTTCGGTATGCGGAATTACTCTATAGGCAGTAATATTTGACCGTTCTGTCTCCATACAAAGTGCGGTTAGGTGTAGCGTGTGGTAGTGTATTAATGATAATCTTGTTTGGTTTCCAGGGCTCCTAGGCACGGGCACAGTGCCTAAGTTCAGGAACCAGTCCCGAATGGAGTGCGGTTTCCTGTGAATTTTCCCCGGGAGACGGGAAAGACGACGGTTCCTTTTTAGAGCAAGCGGTTAGGCAGGCATTGCAAATGTGAGTCCGTTCCATACTGCTTTAGTCAGCTTCAAAGACATTTAAAGGTACACACACACACACCCGTAGGTTTTAGTTGAATTCCGTCCTCCATAAATATCGTTTTATAGTTGTTTTCTTTAACATTTTAGTATAAATTGCGACATTGGCAAATTAGATATATATTTAGATAAGCATTAGCGCTATTTGGTTTGAATACTTGTAACCTGGGGACGCCTGGGTGTAAAATCCTTGCAAATAAATGTATAAGTAAACATTCAAACTGGTTTGTTTTTGTGGACTCCATACACCACTAGGGCATCGTTAGTGCGGGGCCTGTGTCATAAGTTTAACAAAAATTTCAAGGCGCCCAACATTTTCTCTACCCTTTTTGTTCCACATATGACCTAGGTCTGGCCTCGGGTACCCCTCATCCCACGCCCTTAGTCTCATGCCCGGAGCTAAAGCTGTTACAGTGGATGTCAAACGCCTTAAAGCGCAGTTGAGTCCTATCATTGCATCCTTTATTAACATGTGTGTGGAACAGGGTGTCTATCCGAATGAATTAAAATTAGCTTTAATTAGACCCATTTTTAAGCAAGGATGTCATTTAGATTATACAAACTATAGACCGATCGCGATTCTATCAGTCATTAACAAAATTACGGAAAAAATAATTGTTCGACAAATAACTGAATTTCTAGAAAATAATAATATTATCTCGAACGAACAGCACGGCTTCAGGCGCGGTCGCAGCACAGCCACCGCGCTCGCGGAGTTTACGGACTACATTAATGAATGCCTAAATGAAAAAAAGCAAATCGTGGCGATTTTTATTGATTTCAAAAAGGCGTTTGACACCCTCGACCACACGCAGCTCTTGCAGGCCATGCACGAGTGCGGCGTACGCGGGCCGCTGCTCGCGTGGCTGCGCACCTACCTGACGGAGCGCGCGCTGCGCACCGTCGTGCGAGGCCACGCCGGCGACGACGCGCCTGTGCGCTATGGGGTACCCACCGGCTCCGTCTACGGGCCGGTCGGCTACATCATGCATGTCAATAGCGTATGTAATGTGGTACGGGACTGTAAAATGTATATGTATGCTGACGACACCTGTTTGTTGTATGCGGACAAAGACCTGAAAGTCGTGCAGGAGAAGGTTCAGGGTGATTTAGGAAACGTAATTAAATGGGCTCACGACAATGGAATCATAATAAACTTAGAGAAGACTAAGTGTATGTACATACGTTCCCCGTACTGTAAACATCCGGAAGGGAATTTAAAAATAGTTGGGCATGGGTATGATTGCTTACATAGGGGAGGGCAAGATTGTACCTGTAACGAGATACAGTTTGTAGAAAGTTACAAATATTTAGGATTAACTGTGGATTGTCACCTGTCTTGGAAAGTACATATTACTAATGTATGTAATAGGCTTCGGTCTGTCCTGGGTAAATTTTACCATTTACGTAATGTGGTAAGCAGGTCAGTTATGTATACCTTGTATCATGCCCTTGTTGACTCGATATTGTCGTATGGTTTGAGCAGCTATGGCCGCACTTTTCCCACTTACACTAATCGTATTAAAACCATACAGATAAGATTCCTAAAATATTTAGTAAACAAAAACATCAAAAAGCGATGCCGTCACAATTACGATAGACTCTACTCGATTTGCAATATCCTTCCAGTACAGGAAAAGTGCGCGCTCTTGATGGCCCTAGAACAGTATAGACGCAGTGACTATAAAAAACCACTGAATCATGCATGCCGTACGCGAAGCGTTACCAAGGAAGTATCTTTGAGAAAACTGGTAGTGCCAAGGGTGTGTAACTTTTACGGAAAGCGTACCAGAAGATATTTAATACCTAGTATTTTAAATGGTGTACCAGACCAAATAAGATCCTGCCAGGATGTGTCAAAAATTGTGTACAAAAAAAGACTAAAAGAAGCGCTGCTGGACAGATTCGAAAGGAATACCTGATCGAAACTGTGCAGCAGCGGTAGCACTAAACTAAACCCTATATTTAAAATGGCACTAGGTCTAAATTTGTAACTAACATTAAAGTTCCGTTTTCCGGTGTATGTACGTACATGCTTGTGTGTATGTGTGTGAGTAGGTATGTGTGTGCGTGTGTATATGTATATGTACATATATATACATATACATGTACATATATATATATAGGTGTATATGTACATGTATATATATATATATTTACATATTTTTGTGTTGCACCTGGCCATGAGGCGGCAATTACCGCACGCTCCGCGCGCGGGAGATCCCGCTTCCTGGCTAGGGGGTGACATAAAATTTTGTACTTAACACGGGCGGTAATGGGGAGAGCCTCGGAGCGCATGTTTATCGCCCTTGCCTTCGGCTCGGGCGTCAAATACCTGCGATCTGGGACATTCTTTGTTTTGCCGCCCTTGTTAAGTAATGTACTATTTTAGAATTTTAGTGCCACTCACGCTCTTTTAGAGGTATTGTAATGTAGGACACTTTAGCACTTGCACCGTGATCCTAAAAAATGTAACTAAGAACTATAAGTATACCATATTGTTGTTGTGTTTATATTTGAAGTAGCTGTTCAAATATAAGCGCAACAATAACAAGTAAATACCATCAGATGTGATGTACTCAATATTTTTAAGTGATGGAGGGTAACTTGTTTTTCTGCCGACAAACTGTTATGCAGTTTGGCAGATATTAGATATGTTGTTTAAATATTTATTAATGTATCAAATAAATTAAAAAAATAATAATAATAATAATATCAGGGATGCAAAAAGAAAATACACGTGTTTTGTTATCAAAATACACATTAATTATATAAATCACAATGAATTTGCTTATTTTATCTTAGCGTTTTATAAAACGGACTCAAAATTATATCAAAGAGTTTACTAAATGTTTACAATTTGTTCATTATTATTTTAACTTTAATTGAATCAAGAGTCTGTCATAATCATTGCTGCCGTGGAGTGTCTTGTACAACTTAAGGTTGTAGTACAGAGTTTGTCCAGAATATAGTAAGTGTAATTATTACATCGTTATGTTACATTGTTATGAATGAAGACAAATCTTGTACAATATTCTTGACTAAAGGTATTTGCATCTCAAAAAGCGTATAAAATAACCGTAAAATTACGAGGGCAGATTGTTTACACTTCACAAACAAAAGTCATTTCAATAATTAGTTATTGCTTATCTCCTTCTGTCAAATATTCCTTTGTCATTTGGTAAGCTGTTTGTCACATAATTTTATTGTAACCGTGTAGGATAACATTAATAAGAAAGAAGTAAGATTCTCACTTGAAATATTTTAATAGGTGTAATAAAGTCTAAAGTGGTAAATCGTTCTCAGCCGAAGCGCTTCTATAACCCATAGCGGTAACCAAAACCAACCCTCTACAACCACAGTGATACCGGTGGAAGTGTTAGCTGAGGGTGAATTAACACTCTTGCTGTACCTGTAATAGTACCTGCACAAGAGTGTTAATTCACTCTCAGCTAACACTTCATCGGTATTGTTGCTGTTGTCGCGGGTTGGTTAACACTGCGGGTATAAAGATCACTGCTCTACAGGCCTTCTGTAATCTTTACCTGTTGTATCGCGTGGGCCTGTTTCGGGGTTATAACGATGTTATAGCATGCTCTAACATCTTTATACAGGCATGTGTTAACACTTTAATAATCATATGGAACCGATATAAGAATGATATACAGGTATTCTTAACGCTAGCGTGCTGGTTGGGTGCTAGTTGGGCGACTACCTACTAATAGTGTAGCTGTAGAACAATGAACACGCACGTTGGGGTAAGTATGCGGGTGGAGGACTGGTTAGGTGACGGCGCTGATGAATTTGTATAAGCGGGACGGAGTAATGGCCAGCCGTGGTCGTGAATTGGCTGCTTAGAGCGATGTTTCCGTTTATAAACATCGCTTGCGTTATTTTATCGATATATATTAAATTTAAGCTGCAAATTACATTTCCCGAAAATCCCGAAAATACCGGGAATTCGATTTCGTAGTACCGGTTCCTACCTTGGTTCAAAAAACCGGGAAATCCCGGTATTTTCGGTACCGGTATTTCCCGGGAGCAAACCCTAATGGCGTCCGACTTGCGCTCAAGGTCCGCGCGCGAGGACGCCTCAACCATCACAGTCACGTCGTCGGCGTACGCGATCAGGTGCACCCCTTCGGGTCGCGGCAACAGCAGGAGGTCCTGTGGACATCCCATGGTGCTTACCTTGGAGCATACTTCGCGTCCCGCGTAGAAGCTCACGCTGCGATTATGGAAATAGTTGGCCAAGATTCGGTAAAGGTTCGGCGGGGCTCCGCCTTGCTTTACCTTGAGCAAGATCATTGGCCACCACGCGTTGTCGAAAGCACCTGAGATGTCCAAAAGGATCAGCTGTACGTACTTTGCCGCACTGGTGTCACAAATTTCGTTAATCCGGCATAGCGCCGATACCGTGGATCTACCGCGGGTGAAGCCGTGCTGAGAGTTCGAGATGTTTCTGTACAGACAGGGAGCGCAGGAGACTATGGCGCGCTCTAAAATCTTTCCTAGGATTGGTAATAGGGTGATAGGCCTGTATGCCTTCGGGTCGCTTAAAGGCTTGCCGTTGCCCTTTGGCAGGACAACGAGGCGGCCGGACTTCCACAGATCGGGAAAGACTCCCTCATTTATGCACTTCCCAATCATTATGCAGATTTCGTCCGATGTGGCCTTCCACGCCCATTTCACGACCGCAGCCGTGACACCGTCCACTCCAGGGGCTGTATTTGGAAGTGAGCGGATTATACGCTCGATTGTGCCTTTGTCGGGTGCCGCCATATCGCAGCCGGAGGGTGCGAAGGCGGCTGCTATCCGGACAGACTGGTGGTAGGCGGTGTCACACTGCGGCTGGTCGTCGGGGTATAATGTGCGCAGAAGGCCGGTCATGGTTTCTTCCGTCGACTCAGTGAAACCCTCTAGCAGTTTAGTCCCGTTGATGATATTCGCGGGTGGGCGCAAGCGTCCGCATGCCTCTCGGTAGGCTAAGCCCCACGGATCGTCGTTCCCGGACTCGGCTATCTGGCGAAAGAAGGCCAGCTCAGCGTGCTTCATGGCGGTCTTGTATCTTCCCCGGAGGGCACGAAGATCGTCATGAAGCCGCCGCTCGGCTGACCCTCCCAAGCGGCGCGACTGTTGCCACGCGCGCCGAGCCCGGTTGAGCATTGGTCGGAATGCGTCCAACTCTGGAGTCCACCATTCGTACTTTCCGTCCTGACCTTTTTCGCAGCGTCCCAAGATCTCACGGGCGGTGCGCAACAAAATGTCGGAATATTTCTCACAGTACCTGGTGGCAGTGAGACCTGGATGTGCAGAGTAGAGCAAAATCTGGTCCAATTGACCCCGCGTGTTCTAAATGGAGGTAGCAGAGCTGCTGGATACTTACTAGCTGAAGAGTCCGCCCTCCCGGGGCAAGTCTGGAACGTTATCAGCTGGTGGTCGCTGATGCTGGCCCCTTCATGCACCGTCCACTCGTAGACGCTGATACTCCTGGATGACATTGTCAGATCTACGTTTGAAGAGCCGTTAGGCCCACTGAAAGTGGGTGGTTGTCCCGCGACATTGTGTAGAAGCAGATCCCTGCTCAGAATGAGGCCCTCCATTTGGTTTCTTCGATAATCTGTGTCCGGGCCGCGCCCCACATATTGTTTCCGGTCACAATGCCACATTGGGGAGTGGGCGTTGCTGTCAACGCCAATGATGATGAGCTTCCCCGAGAGTCGCAGAAGCACGGTCTCCAGATGCGCAATGTGGCGACTGATGTCGTGGCTGTACTGAAAATAGGCGCTAATAATATGCAGACTGAGTCCCCCGTACACTACATGGGCCACCGCACAGTGCTCACTGCTCAAGTGGTGTAGGAAGGTTACCGTTATGGCGCGGTTAGTCACCAGGAAGCCAGCTTTGGGGTTGTTGCCGCACTGCAGAATCCCGGGCCGATTGCTGTACTGTTCCTGTACCAGCACCAGGTCTAATCGGTGCGAGCTCGCAACCACGGGGAGTTCTGCAGTGGCGGCCTCTGATCCCTGCAAATTCAGTTGACCGAAGAAAATTGCCTCGGTGCCCCTATCTGCTATCGATACATTGTCTTTGCTGCTTCCTGCTGCTCGGCATGAAGCCGGGCAGGGCAGTTAGCAGCTGCGGTGGAATGAGTCGCCGCCTCCGCGCGCTTGAAGCGCTTGCAGGTCGCGCAGCACTTGGACTCCGACGTACACTCCGTGTACCGGTGTCCGACCTCGCCGCACTTCCCGCAGGTCGCGTCCTTCGACCGACAATACTTCTCCGGGTGCCCGTATTGCTGGCACCTAGAGCAGCACGTCGACCGAACGTGGTCGCACACTTCCGCCTCGTCCCATCCTATATAAACGCGTCCCAGTCCCACGAGCCTATCTCTCAACGCCGGGGAGCACTCCAAGACGGTCAAGTATTTGGGGCCCAGTTGCTTGGACACCGCGAACTTGCACTCCTCCCGGAACCGAGAGGAGGGCCAGTCGGGGTCGTCGGCCAAGTTAATTCGATGGAGTTCGTCAAGGACTTGCTCCCCGGTTAATTGTGCCCTAATGTACCTGAGGGCCACCCTCGGCATACGCATCTGTGGTACCGCCACTCGCAGTGTCCGCACAGTGTACCGCACGGCGTCCCGGAGCCTCTTGGCAGACTCCTCACATGCTGTCCTTACTACGACACCCGAGTTCCCGACTCTGCGCACCTGGGTGACCTTGATCCCCGCTTCGGCCGGGTTTATGGCGGACTGCAACACCTTCTTTGTCTCGTCCGAGGTCTTCAACTCCGAACCTGTTTCCGGGTAAAAAATAACAGTGGGGCCCTGCTGTTGAACCGGCATCGGTGGCTTGCCCTTGGGCATTTTTAGCGCGTTGGCGTACGGGGCCGAAACGCCGAAAAAGATTGGGACGCGTTGGTGGTGGAGGCGGCGACATTGGCGGGTGCCTGTTCTTGGGCGACAGCAGCAGGGGCGACAGGGGCGGCAGCAGCAGGAGCAACGGCAGCAGGAACAGCAGCAGGAACGGGATCTACGGGGATAGATATGAGCTCGGCCAACGGGATGGTGGTGCTGCGCGAGGATCGTGGGGCCGCCGTTAGTATACCGCCAATCGGCGGAACTGTAGACGACATTCCCTCTCCTACCCTCCTGCGGATTGCGTCCTGCACCTCCTCCGGCGACGTCAGCAGTCGCTTCTGGGAACCCGTGCCAGCAGCGCCCGCTAAGGGGCTGCCCGAAGGCGGTGAGCGGGCCAACGAATAACGGGGCTTCATGAGATGGGCCTCTTCCTCCAGTAACTCCTCCAGTGCTTCCATCTCCTTCTCCTTGCGGGCCCGTTCGGCTTCCAAGAGCTGCCGCTGCTGCCGCCGCAGCCGCGCCGTGTCATCGTCATCCGACATCGTCCAACTCCCAGTGACCGGTTCTCGTATATAAGATACGTAGAACGGAACGCTGTCACTGGTGACAGCTGTCAATCACACGTCAAACGTCAAACGTCAGACGTCAGACGTCACTCCACCGCGTGCCTAACCTCAAAGCGCACGCGGTCCTAACCTCAAAACACGTGTTTTTAATTTCGAGATTTCAGATCAGAAGGTTCTTTACAGTTTCCTACACTACTAGGGAGGTTAGTTTTTGGATTTAACTTTTTTACAGAGCCCCAAAATTTTACAAAATTCTTATTGTTTTTATGAGTTGCTAAAATATCTAATTTAATTCTATCCTGGTTATCCTGACACCACTTTAGTTTGTTTTTAAATTGTTTGCGACTGTTACACATTTGTTCATAGACAGGCCCCAAGGCAGGTTTACCACACGCTTGCCAACATTTAAAATGAGTACGTGCCCGTTCATGGAGATCTTTAATATGATAGTTCCACCCCGCTACCTGTCTAGATTTGCGTGAATCACAACGAGAACCGGCGCTAGCTATAGATGCCCGCTGTAAACATGAAATGATCTTTGAATGTAACTCGTCAATAAGGACAAAATGCTTAGTGCAACTAGTATTACATTCCATACATTGACTAGAATATCTCAGCTTATTAAAATTATCACAGCATATTTGAGCGTACTTGTTTATTTGGTCGATATCTCTATTTCCCCATATAACTTTGCTCACCGTGGTCTTCACATTCTTATGAGGGTAGCAACATTTTGCGGCAGCGTTATGGATATCGCACTCAATAATGAGGGGATAGTGATCGGACCAGTATACATCGTTCATCACTTTAATGCTCGTAAGTGTATCCCGTCCGGCCTGCGTGGTAACACAATGGTCAAGCCATCTTCGTGTTCCCTTTCCATGCGCCTCACTCATAAATGTGTAGGTATCACTGTTACTTCCGAGCATCTCCTGGTCCGCACAAATGAGCCCGTGTTCATCGCAAAACGATTGCAGCTCGCCGCCAAATCTCGAGTTTGGATGTGCGTTAAAATCGCCCAATACATATGCGACCTCACAATCGCTATCTTCTATGAGAGCGTTCATGTTTGCGAGGCAGTCCGTAAAGCTGGTCAAGTTATCCTCACAGTCCACCGGCATGTAGATGCTAAGTACTAAGAATTGGCGCTCCCCGAGTTCAACTCGAATTGCTGCCAATCGATCACTCGTGCAAGCCAGGACAGATACGCTGGGGAATGTAGATTTACGCCACATTAGAGCGACTCCTCCATATGGACGTCCTCGCAACACACCCGCCGATGTATCAACCGATGATTTTGCGTAGCAACCAAAGTCATTGTTGATTCCATGAATAAAACCCAAGTCATGGGGAAGAAGCCACGTTTCCTGAAGCGCTATAATGTCAGTATCGGCTGTTAGTGCTTGTACGTGTTGTATAGATCGCTTTATAGATTTACAGTTAAAAGTTGCCAAACGTAAAAATATGTCAACGTCGTTAGCTGTATTCAAACTTATAAAAACGGTGACCCAATGCGTTGATAAGGGTGAAATTGTCGTGGTGTTATTTTTTGATATGACTAAAGCCTTCGACTTTGTACATCATGACAGGCTAGTTAATAAGTTAAACAAATATGGAATTCGAGGAGTTGCCGAAAAATGGTTAAGTAGCTATTTAAGAGACCGTGTTCAATATACTGAAATAACCCAACTCCAAGCGGATAAGCATATTAAGTGTTATAAATCTCAGACAAAATGCAACAGGTATGGGGTTCCACAGGGCAGTGTCTTGGGGCCTCTTCTCTTCCTTACATACATTAACGATCTCCCAGATATTATAACACATGAGTGTATCTTATTTGCCGATGATACTACAGTCGTCATCAAAGGAAGAGATCGAGACAAACTGCAATACGAAGTTAACTCAACCATAAATAAAATAATTGCCTGGTTAGAGAAAAATAACTTAAGAGCTAATCTCTCAAAAACAAAGTTTATGCGCTTTCATACTCATCGGGCTTATCCCATTCATTTTAACATTGAGTATAAAGACGAAACAATTTCAGAAGTTACACATGCCAATTTTCTTGGATTAATTCTTGATAGTCACTGTGACTGGAAATTTCACATAGATAGTGTTTGCAAGAAAGTAAGTAGCTTTGTATTTGTGCTTAGGCATTTGAGACTAGTGGCATCTGAAGAAACGAGTGTCACCGCATACCATGGCTACATTTCGTCTGTTCTTCAATACGGACTGCTGCTATGGGGAAACTCAGTACACGTTAACAAGTTGTTTATTTTACAAAAGAAATGTGTTCGAGCTATTTGTGGCGCATATATAACAGACTCCTGCAAACCTCTATTTTTAAAATTAAATCTCCTTACTCTACCATGTCTATATATTAAGCAATTAGCAATATTTGTAAAAGTAAATCCAGAACAATTTACTAAGGTTAGAGACAACAGAAAGCAACGAACAGTTAACGAAGGCAAATTATTGTTACCAAGAACAAACCTATACTTCTGTAGACGAAATGCCTACATTATGGCCATTAAGGTATTTAATAAACTGCCCACAAATATACGAAATTTGCCCTTAAAAATGTTTAAGGTTGAACTCCATCGATGGCTCGCACATAGAGTTTTTTACTCGGTAAATGAGTTCCTACAATATAGGGAAAACAATATTATATAGATAATGTCTAGGCTAGTGGCATGATAGCTTTAGTTAAACATTCGCACGCCAGAAAAAGGTGTAATATGTAGATCCATATTTTTAAAAAATAAGAACATTGTAACCATATTACTGCGAATAAACTGTTTGTATTTGTATTTGTAAACGCAATTGTTGTGTGGTTGTACTATCCATGAGTATGAGTGTTAAAAGACTTGAAGCCCTTGAAGGCATACGCGCGCTCACGGTACCGGCGGTAAACAATACCCTTCGGCCAAAAGTTGCTGTCCAAAAACTTTTTCGCTTGACTAGTTTTTATGCTAACTCATTATGAGTTAAATGTTTTTTCAACATGCTGTTTTAATAATTCGACTTTAAAACAGTCTTCTCCCATTTCTCGGATATGCTCTAGAATATCCGATTCCTTGACCCATTTCCTGGTTCTGGAAACATATACTGCACAATGCGGTTCCACCACTTCTAATCGGGTTATATTGTTACTACACGTGCCTCGCATATTTTTCTGTTTCGAACGTTTCCTATTTTCTACCAACTTAAAATCATCCTTATCGACCGGGTCGTTAAGTGTGGCATTCGAATGCACCGCGTCCTGCGATACAATAATGTCCCTGTACGATAGCGCCGACGCAGCGCCTGGCTCGGGTGCAAAGGTCGGCCGCGACGATGCAGGTGACGGGCACTGCGGTGGGATAGCAACAGTACTCTCAACCGGTTCGTCGCTCCTTATCTCTGACTGCTGCAAGCGCGGCGCATCGTTAGTCGACTTATTATGCGTTATAGCCATACACGTGTTATTATTTTTTGATGTTTGGGCATTAGTTATTGTTGTGGACTGTTTTTTCTGCGTGGGTTTGTCGCTGGTGCCCTTATTTTGATTTAAACATTTACGCAGTCCTGCAATGTCTTCGTGCATCTTGGATTCAAAGTTCGATAATTCCATTTTGGAGACGGTGTCCAAGCGGATCATTTGAATTTCGTTCTTTAAATATGCAAGATCTTTCAGTAGACGCGATACGTCGACATGATCAAACGTTACGGCCTGTTGTCGCCCGGGTAATTTTGGGTGGCAACACCATCACTTGGTGGCGCTGCCAACACTGACGGAACCAATCCAGTCTTTCCGGTGACGTCACAAAGCAGAGTTCATAAATAGCCGGACACCTTCCACGGAGCTCTCTCTTGCCAAGCAGCCGTGAAGGTGACAAGAAGTGGATAAAGTGTCAACCTAAGTATCGTACTTGTATTTATTAGGTACCGTTATTAATTATGATTGTAAATATTAACAATCATAATTAATAATGCAGATCAGCTTTGTAAGTAACTTTGCCGTAACTGACTAAGATTATTATCAGATTTGCTATCGAGGAGTGTACCTGTATTATTCGCATGTAATATGTGCAACATCTAATATAATATCATCTGTATTGTGTGAAATTGTAGCCTCAAAGATTATTATGGTGGGAATAATAAAGTGTTCGTAGCATTAACCTGTTTGTTTCTATCATCAGAAGTGCTCGAAAACACGTTCACATCAGGCCACGTGGTCGCAAGCGCAAGAGAACGAGGCTACGAGCAAGAGTGACATCAGCAGGGATCGGAGGTGGAGAAGTGGGAAGTAAAATAGACGTAAACAACCGTAAACTGTGAGTTAAAATGTTATATTAAGTACCGCCAGTGATTACTGACTTTGAAAGTCTTGTTGATAATATTGATTAGGGTTAACGTGGTTGATGCTAATTCATGTGCTTTGGATGAGCTGATAACAGGATGAAATCAGGTTTTGCAATAATTACGGAATACCGTCAAAATGTGCTTAGATTTCTTTTTACTAAACAATGAAACGAATTGGACCAAGTGGGAATGGATCCAATTGCGTGATGTTTTACGTTGTCACATTTTAACATTTCAAGTTGACCAGAATTGTGTTTGTCTATATAGGAACGTTAATAAAGTGGCTAATTGAGGACTTGTATGAATTTTCTAGTCCTTTCTCGAACAAGAGGGTAGAATAGATAAACTTCAGTTGCCTTATTTCGATAATTGTTGAAACAGTTGACTGTGACGAATAAGCATTTTTTTTGCATGGTAATGTGAATACAGTATAATTATGATAGATAAACAGCGTATTAAACAAACCAAGTGTCCGACAATCTAACGCGGCTACTTTAGCAATGATAGGCTATAGTCTAAACGGTAGCATTAAGGCCGGGTATTACCACTTGTGAATTTGTAAAAACCATCTGAGACATAGAATATAGTGTCTTAAAATCTAAAAAAAAAAATATGTGTTGCATAAGGAGCTTGTCTAGTCAAAATCGCAGTCAGTTACATGACCTGATGAATTTCACTCGATAAAAAAAAAATCGCGAAGTTACTCCTTTTTGGAATGTATTTTCGGTGCTACGGCTATATTACTGATATTGAACATTAAATTTTGTACTCGATTAAGTAAAGATCCTAAATAGTTATAGACAATTTCGCTGGGTTTGCTTTGATAAAATGATTGGCTTAATGACTATAGCTAAATATTTACGAAACCACGCGCAGAGCTTGCGTAGAGAGCGGGATGGTTAATTGTATACTCACGCGTGTTAGAGCGGGACATTTGCGTTGGGGATACCTCCCCTTAAAACCGAACCGATCCGTGCGCAGCAACGTATCTACACACCTACTTCCAACGTTATTTTGTTGTAGTGAGAGCAGTCACAAAAGAAACCTTTTATACATAAACGTTGCAATTCAATTAACAAAAATGGCCACCTAGAAGCGTTTGTAAATCAGATCAGAAAACATGTTGCTGCATGATTTGTTGTTGCCCCCGACGAAACTGGCGTTGCGGATTATAATATTAGTATTTGAATCAGATAAACAATTAGATTTGCAATCACGAACACGAACAAGTTGTAAATAAATAACACTGAGCCCAAAATGTGTACAATTCGAAATTGCTGATTAATATTTACACAGACGCCAGTAGGGATGGAATAAGGTGTATTTTGACTAATACCTAGATATCCTTACAGCCGCCAAACTACAGTCGAGATAATGGCCTTAGTGCCGGGATCAGAGAGGTTTAGACATTATTTAATAGGAATTATTTTTTTAAATTTCTACAGAAAGCAAGCGGGATATCGTTACCCCGCATTAGTGCAACAGTGCACACATATGATATGATGTAGTCCAAGGAGCAGGAAGCCCAAATGCAGCTAGTGGACGTCTTGAGTAGAAACCAGATTTGTGACAACAAAGTCAATGTCGAATCTGTGATGTTCAATATCGAGGGTGATTGGTTGCTATGAGTAAATCAGTTCAGTTGCGAGATCCCAGTATAATTAGTATTCGTGAAATTGTGTTGTCAGGCGAGGCCGAAGCGAACAAACGTATGTGACATTGTTCCTATAATTGACTCAAGTAGTACTTATAAGGTTAAATGAAATGGTTTTGTGGTTTAAACTGATAATTACTTACTGTGAATCTTGTATTTGATCTAATGCAGTGGCTTCGTCCGAAGAATGTAGTGTAGGTACCTAAAGTGGTTGAAAGAGTAGAGCAGTGGGCATCCGTAGTGAGCGCCACTGTTTACTTATTTGGGTATGTGGGAGCGAGTTGGCCGGCGATGGGATAACGAACTCCACCCAAATGAAACGCTTTATGTACTTGCATTGCATAAATTTCGACCGAGGAATGTAGTGTAGGTACTTAAAGTGGTTGAAAGAGTAGAGCAGTGGGCATCCGTAGTGAGCGCCACTGTTTACTTATTTGGGTATGTGGGAGCGAGTTGGCCGGCGATGGGATAACGAACTCCACCCAAATGAAACGCTTTATGTACTTGCATAGCATAAATTTCATCCGGGGAATGTAGTGTAGGTACTTAAAGTGGTTGAAAGAGTAGAGCAGTGGGCATCCGTAGTGAGCGCCACTGTTTACTTATTTGGGTATGTGGGAGCGAGTTGGCCGGCGATGGGATAACGAACTCCACCCAAATGAAACGCTTTATGTACTTGCATTTTATTTGTAAATGTGCCATAGGTAATTTAGCTGTAGACAAGACCATAGAAAGATTACGCACCAGCAACGACACGACATTTCAAAAAGATACAGAATTGTAGAAATGGCGGGCTTAATGCCTAATGGTAGTGCATGCATCATAGCTCTTTACGAACTTGTGTAATGACCGTAATATCAGGCGACATGTTATCGCGATAGCAGTACCTAGATCGAATATGCAGGTAAAACAATGTCATATGACAGTTCTAAAAGCTTTGCGTAGCTTAGGGTGGATATTGCATGAGACTAAAATTCATCAGGACATTAATAATTAGAAAAATAAACCAACCACTGTCGCAGTATTGAATGAAGTCTTCTATAGGTAAAAATTGCGCTGACGATGATGATACCAAACACTTGGTTGTGTTACCTCCTTGAGGCAACAGGTAGATGCCAAAATAAAAAGGACTGCTGATAAATATAGTAATAACCGGATGTTGTCAGGAGAAATCAAGATAATTGTACATATTTCTCATATTTATTTGTATATCATGCAGGGTAAAATATTATAATTTTCCATATGGTATTTTAAGATGGCATACATAGAAACTTTGTTGTATAAATAGCAGTGGCAATTGTGCTGGCCTAATGTTTACGCTTCGAACATGTACATTGTATGTATAAGGAATGTGAACATGTAGCAGAAATCCGAGGGTGAACACTGCTGCATGGGGTTAAGGCGATACACAACTATGTGATCGAATAACATCACAAAGTTCAAGCCGATACACGCCCGATTCCTGGTTCCGATTACGTACAAATAACTGTTGAAGGGCGTAAGCATAAGAGTATATGCCAACACAAGTGTATACCAGTAAACAGATATTAAAAAGATATTTTTGTCATGTTCGCAGCTCCAACATCAGCCCATGACGGGAGTCGAGGACGACCCCGTTAGCAGGACGGCCGGATGTTGTCGCCCGGGTAATTTTGGGTGGCAACACCATCACTTGGTGGCGCTGCCAACACTGACGGAACCAATCCAGTCTTTCCGGTGACGTCACAAAGCAGAGTTCATAAATAGCCGGACACCTTCCACGGAGCTCTCTCTTGCCAAGCAGCCGTGAAGGTGACAAGAAGTGGATAAAGTGTCAACCTAAGTATCGTACTTGTATTTATTAGGTACCGTTATTAATTATGATTGTAAATATTAACAATCATAATTAATAATGCAGATCAGCTTTGTAAGTAACTTTGCCGTAACTGACTAAGATTATTATCAGATTTGCTATCGAGGAGTGTACCTGTATTATTCGCATGTAATATGTGCAACATCTAATATAATATCATCTGTATTGTGTGAAATTGTAGCCTCAAAGATTATTATGGTGGGAATAATAAAGTGTTCGTAGCATTAACCTGTTTGTTTCTATCAGGCCGGAACACGGTTCAGGTCTTTTGCCACAAAAACGGGATGTTTTGTACGTTCACTCTCTTTAAAAAGTTTTATTACGTCCTTCACATTTCTCTTATTCTTGTCTTCACCTCTTCTTGTAGGACATCTCGATCCATCGTCAATTGTGTTAAAAAGAACGGTTTTACCGGCTTCAATTTCTTCCTCTGTGAAATTTGTTGCACAAATATGCACGAGACTATTTTCATCAAGTATACTAAATTTGTTTTGCACAAACGTCAAAAACTCGTTAATAATAATATTATC
The DNA here is from genome assembly GCA_951800055.1 of Cenopis cana. Lineage (NCBI taxonomy): Eukaryota > Metazoa > Arthropoda > Insecta > Lepidoptera > Tortricidae > Cenopis > Cenopis cana. The sequence continues at coordinate 2,611,188 of OX637474.1, read as the reverse complement.
CGCCATAGCGGCGTGTCACATATTAAATGTCGATATATTTCAATACACAATACACACTCGAAATGCGCACGGTTTTACATTGCGGCGATCGTACATCAGCGCGTAAGAGGAGAGACTGACTATGATCAGTAGGAGTCGCCCAGGCATGGTCCTCGTGGCCGGGGATCTCAATGCTAAGTGCACCGCGTGGGGATCTCCGGCGACTGACGCCCGCGGGGCGGAGTTGGAGGAGTGGGCGGTCGCTACCGGGCTGGTTGTCCTCAACCGAGGGTCGACCAACACATGCGTGCGGCAACAGGGAGGCTCCATTGTGCACGTTACGTTCGCCAACGCCGCCCTGGCGCGCCTTGTGCGGGGCTGGGAGGTTCTGGAGGAAGTTGAGACCTTATCGGATCACCGATATATTCGCTTCGAGGTCTCAACTCTCCCGAGCACCCCGAGAGGCCCAAGTCGACCCTTAAGAGGGGACGGCCCGCGCTGGGCACTCAAACGCCTGGACAGGGATCTGTTGGTAGAGGCAGCCTTGGTGCAGGCTTGGTTGCCGGGTCCCGCAGGTCCGATGGACATCAACGTGGAGGCGGAACATATGGGCGGTGCCATGGTGGGGGTGTGCGATGCGGCCATGCCTCGTGTCGGTCCGATCCCCCCTAAGCGCAGAGTGTACTGGTGGTCTCAAGAACTCGCGCAGCTACGCGAGTCCTGCGTCGCTGCAAGACGCGAGTACACTCGCAGCCGGAGGCGGCGGATGCGAGACGTGCCAAGGGAGGAGCGCCTGTATGCCGCATACTCGGAGGCCGTCAAGCTGCTGCAGGGGGCAATCGCCAGGGCAAAGGACTCGGCCGAGCAGGAGATGCTGGAGACACTTAACAGCGACCCGTGGGGGAGGCCGTACAGAATGGTGAGGCGCAAGCTTCGCCCCTGGACCCCTCCACTCACGCAAAGTCTCCAGCCGCGGCTGCGCGGACAAGTGGTTGACGGCCTGTTCCCGACAAGGGAAGTGCACATACCTCCACCCATGATGCCACCCAGCGGGAGGGAGGCCGACACAAGCGATGCACCGGAGGTAACGGAGGGCGAACTGGGCGCAGCGGTACTACGGCTTCGAGCCAAAAATACTGCTCCCGGTACTGACGGAGTTCCCGGAAGAGCCTGGGTTCTGGCCCTGGGCCCGCTAAAGGCACGACTGAGTGCGCTATTCAGCGCATGCCTGGCACAGGGACAGTTCCCCCGTGCGTGGAAAACCGGTAAACTGGTCCTTCTGCGTAAGGAGGGGCGACCTGCAGACTCGCCCTCGGCTTATAGGCCGATAGTGCTGCTGGACGAGGCTAGCAAACTGCTGGAACGCGTGGTGGCCGCTCGCCTGAACCGGCATCTGGAGGGGATAGGTCCGGACCTCAGCGACCACCAGTTTGGATTTCGCCGGGGCAGGTCCACCATTGACGCGATTGCGCGCGTGAGGGCCCTGGCGGACGAAGCTGTGGCCCAGGGAGAGGTGGTATTGGCGGTGTCCCTTGACATCGCCAACGCGTTCAACTCCCTTCCTTGGGCCTGCATCACGGCGGCACTGAGGCACCATGCCATGCCCGAGTACCTGCGGAAGGCGGTAGAGGACTATCTCTCCGATAGAGCCGTTAGGTACCCTACGCGTGATGAGTGGCAGGAGAAGAGGCTGTCGTGTGGCGTCCAGAGCTACGCCTGTTGCGGGATGAGTGTGTACGGTTTATGACCATAACTTCCCAAGGGCGGGGTGGTGGTGACCGTGGAGTAAAAGTTAGCGCGTAATGTAAATACTTTATTCAAAGCGAGTGCTCAGTACAGTGGCGGGCGAAGGACTGACTGCGGCGGCGCTCGCGTTGCTTACTAGTATCCCGGCCGAGAATGCCTAGTAAGCAACTTGTGTCCCTACAGTAGTCCTCCCCTTTTTTTTATTTTTTTAACATAAAAAAAAACTAAAACTAAGCAGTGAAAGAAACTTAACTACAATGCAACATAAACATTAGTTATCGCTACGACATTGTTATTATTGGAGTCAGCAACTGCGCGGATCGGATAACATTCTCGACTATTCCCACACAGCACGGGCACTTATGCAGACTCGGCAACTCTTCGAGTAGTTCACTTCTCCGAAGCTGTGCGGTATCCAATGTCCGTAAGCGATACCTAATACAATACAAGCCTTATCGTGAGAACTTAGACTAAACATGGGTCTCTCTTATGGGACCATTTAAACAAAGAAATAAACTACCTAAGTCTAAAAGTACTTAGCAGTTGCACGCATTCCAATCGTTAGCATACCATTGCCGGCAAATCCATCAGCAGATGATATCTAACGTGCCAATAATGCAACGTACAGGCGGTCGGTTCGACAAATATGTTCGCGAGCACGAGGGAAACCAGCCAAACCTGCACTACTCCGAAACGTCTTGTCCGACCCCGACGCTTACCAAACGAACCTGACGCATAATACAACTGCTTTGACCACGATCTATTTTCGTCCTTAAGACGTAGATAGATGCGGGTCATTATCGCACTCTACTTACTACTATGCGTTATGACACAAAAGATAACTAACTACACAAAGTAAAAACTAAATGTCCGTGGCACGACGGTGATGCCTCAATGTATTTACGCTTCCGGTCCGTAGGGTGCCGCGTTGCGACTACCGTTACGGCTAACTTACCTAATTGACTTGCATCCTGTACCATCGTGCCGCGTGTAACCTAATTACTATATTTACCAAAAAGGAAACTATTCTAACACTGCACTGCACAAAAAAACACAAAAAAACGACAAATCACCTGAGCACTAAACACCACTTAAAGACGATGCCTCCGAAAGGCGCCACGCGAGACCCCGTTACGGCCTCGCGGTGCCGCCTGACGCCGCCAGCTGCTGCCACCTGCAGGGCGGCCTGCACTTCCGGGCGCAGGCCCCGTGCAGGTGGTGGTAATAGCAATCTCTGATCGGCGGGCGTGGCGCGCTGTGGTCGCGCCGCTGCTGGCCCACCGGTGCCCATGCGACGCGGACGCCGTGGCACATCTCGCCGCCCTGCTGCGGGCGCAATAAGCTGCGCCCCCTGCGGATCACGTGCGGCGGCGCTGTCGTAGGATGGGTGCCCTCCGGCTCGACCCAGCGTACCCCATGCTCAGCCCCGCCAGGGCGACTTCGCGGCACGATCGCGGCGCGCCGTGTCTATACCTGGTCGCGCGCTTGCCTCGACGCTGGCTCGATGGTACCGTGGCGTGGCGCGAGTCCCTCGGGGCCACCGAGCCTCCGAGCGATGAGCCCTACACCGCGTTCACTTCTATGGTTGCGTGTTCATTTCTAGTCGGATTCACCAATGTACGGTTTAATACCGTAACTTGCCCAAGGGCGGGGTGGTGGTGACCGTGGAGTAAAAGTTAGCGCGTAATCTAAATACTTTATTCAAAGCGAGTGCTCGGTACAGTGGCGGGCGAAGGACTGGCTGCGGCGGCGCTCGCGTTGCTTACTAGTATCCCGGCCGAGAATGCCTAGTAAGCAACTTGTGTCCCTACAAGTGTGTGGCAGCACGTCGTCAATATACGCGTTATAGGAGGCGTCGGGTGAGGGACAGGGCAGAGGAGGATGTCCTGTACGATGTTTACCGGGCTGCTTGCGGTGCGCTTCAGGTGGCTGTGGCTCAGGCCAAGGAAGCGGCTTGGGAAGAGTGGTTGGAGGTGCTCAACCGGGATCCTTGGGGGAAGCCCTATCGGGTTGTGAGGAAGAAGCTTCGGCCTTGGGCTCCACCGCTGACTATCACTCTTGAGCCTGAGCTTCTCGAGCGTGTGGTGGTTGGTCTTTTCCCAGCCAGGGATGCCTTTGTGCCATCTGTAATGGCTTTTGGCCTTGGCCGCCAGTCAATAGGGACGGAGGCTCTCAAGGTGCGGCCTAAGAAGACGGCTCCTGGGTTGGATGGCATTCCGGGTCGGGCCTTGGTGCTTGCTGCGTCGGAGTTTGAGGAGAGTGTCAGGGACCTCTTCACCGGTTGCTTGGCTCAGGGCCGGATGCCTAGTAGGTGGAAAACGGGAAAGTTAGTGCTTCTCCGGAAGGTGGGCCGCCCGCCCGACCAGCCGTCAGCCTATCGTCCGATTGTGCTGCTCGATGAGCATCCGCAGTGCGTCTCGTCAGCAGCATGGATCCGGGCTTGTGCGAGTGGCAGTTTGGGTTCCGCCCCCACCGCTCGACGCTGGATGCGATTGCTCGGGTAAGGGATATCGCGACTGAGGGGGTCTCAAGGGGTGGGGTGGTGATGGCTGTGTCTTTGGATATCACCAATGCTTTCAACACCCTGCCCTGGGAAACTATTAAGGAGGCATTGAGGTACCACAATGTGCCGGTCTACTTGCAAAAGGTTGTGGAGGATTACTTTGTGGGCAGGGCGGTTACTTACCCGACAAAGGAGGGGTGGCGTGTTAGGAGGATTTCGTGCGGTGTTCCACAGGGGTCGGTTTTGGGCCCGCTCCTGTGGAACATCGGATACGACTGGGTGCTGCGGGGGGCCATGCTGTGCGGTGTCAGCATCACCTACTATGCTGACGACACCCTTGTGTTGGCCTGTGGCCGGAACCACCGGGAGGCTGCGTGCGTAGCCACTACTGGGGTGGCTCATGTGGTGGAGCGTATCCGGGCGCTGGGGTTGGAGGTGGCACTCCACAAGACTGAGGCGTTGGTCTTCCATGGTCCTCGCAATGCGCCTCAGGCGGGGGCGATGCTGGCTGTTGGAGGTACTTCTATCGCGGTGGGGTCGGCGATGAAGTATCTTGGGCTCGTCCTCGACAGTCGGTGGAGGTTTGATGAGCATTTCCGTCGTTTGTCTCCGAAGGTGGTGGCTGCGGCTGGAGCTCTTGGGCGGATCCTTCCCAACTTGCGGGGGCCAGGTGGTGCGTGCCGTTTGTATGTCACCGTGCTGCGCTCAATGGCGCTTTATGGGGCGCCTATTTGGGCGGGGACCCTGAGCGCTCAATGTATAGCTCTTTTGCGTCGTCCGCAGCGAGTTATAGCACTCAGGGTGGCTAGGGCGTATCGCACGGTGTCGTGTACTGCGGCGTGCTTAATTGCTGGTAGTCCACCGTGGGACCTGGAGGCTGAGCTGCAGTCGGAGGTCTATTGGCGGCTGTTAGAGGCTAGGAGAGGCGGGAATTGGCCAGCACCGCGGGAGGTGCGCCAGTGGCGGGAAGAGGCACGTGTTGTCCTCTTAAAAAAGTGGTCGGTGCGCCTGGAGAACCCGGATGCTAGTCATGGTTTGGTGGCTGCCTTGCGTCCGGTTCTTAAGGAGTGGGTGGAGCGGCAGCATGGTGCTCCTTCTTACCATCTCACACAGTTCTTGACGGGGCACGGTTGTTTTGGCAGGTATCTGTGTGAGGTGGTCGGTAGGGAGCCATCGACGGAGTGTCACCATTGTGGTGTGGGAGCCGTGGACACGGCGAAGCACACGCTAGAGGAGTGCCCCGCGTGGGCAGGTCCTCGCGCTGCTTTGTCCGCGGTGGTTGGAGTGGATCTCTCGCTGTCTGCTTTGGCTAGGCAGATGGTGGGTGGGGAGGAGGCATGGGTGGCGGTGGCTGCTTTCAGTAAGGCGGTCCTACTGCAGAAGGAGGCAGTGGAGCGAGAGCGTGAGGACGATGTCAATTCGGTTCCTCAGCGCCGTAGAAGGCCAGGGAGGCGGCGGAGGGCCTACGCAGGCCGCTTGCAGCCACCCTGACGAGGGCCTGCAGGTGATGGGTCGGGAGTTCCATCGCCTGCCTAGATAAGGCCCAGGGCTGGTAGGCCCCCATGGTGTTCTGGGGTGCTGACAGCGGAGGGGTGGATTAGCTGCAATTTTTGGAGGGCCGTATGGGCAGCGCTGGCAGAGCTCCGGAAGAGTACGGTAGCGTTCCCGGGCCTCTGTCGTAAGGCGAGGGGTGGAACACCCCAGGGGTTTTAGTCCGTGGGAGTCGGCCATACCCACTCGGCTTTTCCCGGGTCGAGTGGGATCCATAAAGGATTTCCCCTGGGTCAACAAAAAAAAAAAAAAAAGGGTAGGGTAGGTGGCTGCTCACTGCGGTCAGATCGAGGCGGGGTAAGATGCAAATCTCGCGAACCAAACACTGGGGGGGGGGGGGGGGGGGAATGGGTAGGTTAAGTAGGTTAGGTTTCAGAGAGGCTCTCCGCGCGTCCCTCTGAATAGCAGAGGGCGCAGTGGATGAGCATAGAGCGGGTCTGGCGAGCACTTACACTGCCGTTGGACAGGCACGGGTGGTTATAGCACCGCTGCTCGTAATCGCTCGTACGTCGGGTAGTCGTTTTAAATCGAAGCAGGATGCAGCGAGCGCGATGAACCATCGTTTCACCCGCGCGGCCGCAGCGTGTGGAGCGCCGGCGGCTAACTTATCGCGAGTGTGCGCTGCGCTTGGCGCTGCCCGTGCGCCGACAGATCGTAGCCTACGCCTCCGTCCATTCTCTGCGAATGAGGTCCACCGTATCATAACACAGAAGATCCCACACAAACCAGCGAAGGATGTGTATGGTGTGTCGATGGAACTTCTGCATCTTGCTGCCGCCCCTCTATCTGCGGTGTTAGCGGGTCTGTACAATCGATGCCTCGCTGAAGGAGTATACCCTTCCACTCTTAAAATCAGTAAGATTTCTCCTTTATATAAGGGGAAGGGAAAAAGAGAGGATATCGATTGCTACAGACCCGTATCCATCATACCAGCGGTGGCAAAGGTGATGGAGAATGCACTCAGTTCGCGCCTAACGGAGTTCCTCACGGAAACCGATGCTCTGTCTGAGCGCCAGTATGCCTACCGTGCGGGACGCTCGACAAGCGCGATGACGCGAGAGGTGGTGCGCCGAGTGATGGACGCCCGCGAGCGGAGCCAGCAGGTCGCAGTGTTGTGCTGTGATCTGTCGAAGGCGTTCGACGTCGCCGATCACGGCGTGCTCGCTATTAAACTCCATCACTACGGCATATACGGTAAGGCACACGCGCTTGTATCAGCCTTCATGCACGGAAGATCACAGGTGGTGGTGGGCGACAGAGGTAGAGTGAGGTCTGAATGGTCTGATCCTATGTCAACCCCGATGGGCGTACCGCAGGGGTCATCGGTGTCGAATATACTTTTCTCGTTGCTTCTCAATGACCTTCCAGAAGCGGTACCAACGGGAGAAGTATATATGTACGCCGATGACGTTGCCGTGGTAGTGTGCGCACCTGACATTGACCTGCTAGAGCGACGCCTAAACGAAGTCGCAAAACAGGTGGCGCAGTACTTCTGCAATAACGGATTGGTCCTTAACTTAAAGAAGACCCACTTCATGTGCTTTAATCTCGGGGGGAGGGTTCTAGGGACACTGGAGGTTCTTGTGGACGGTACTAAGATAGGGCAAGCGCAAAATACTGCATTTCTGGGTTTCGAGTTGGACGGTGGGCTTAAGTGGGAATCGCACATCGCGAAGGTATGTAAATAAGCTAGGGAGTGCCTGCTTTGCTCTACGTCGATTAGCGAGAGTGATGCCCGGAGATGTGATGTGGTGCGCTCCTGCTATTTCGCGACTGTGCACTCGCTTCTACAATACGGTGCAGAGCTATGGGGGCGCGCTGCCGACTGGGAGCGCGTGTTTCGTATGCAAAAACGAGCCGTGCGAGCGATTGCACATGTAAGCCAAAGTGCGTCCGCAAGACCATACTTCCGATCCGTACCTTCTGTAGTTATATTTCAGGTGGCGACATACGTGCGTTGTCATTTACATGAATACGCGAGGGGAGCAGACATACACGGCCGTAACCTACGTAACGCTCACAGACTCGTGGGAGTTAAACATAGACTAGCGAAATCTAGCAAACTCACCCATGTAATGGGACCAGTCGTGTACAACCGACTGCCAGATCAGATTGTAGATGCACCGTCGTTGGCCAGTTTTAAATCGCGACTGAAGTTGTGGCTTATCGAGCACACTTTTTACAGCTACAATGAATTTAGTACAAAACCAGTACTATAATATATGTATGCCTGGTGTCATTAAATGTTTGTGTGTACAATTACTTACAAATTTTACTGTATGCTTTTATTGCAATTTTATTATTGAAAATTTATTATGTATTTAATTTTAATTTTTATAATTTAATTATGACATATATTTTCATAACTTTTGACATGTAATACGAATTATTATGAATAAATAAATATGAAATATGAAATATGCTGTCGCGACAGGCCTGACTATTATAAACCAGGGAACGGCAGACACGTGCGTGCGGCAACGGGGTGGCTCCATAGTCGATATTACATTTGCGAGCGCCTCTCTGGCGCGCTGTGTCCAGGGTTGGGAAGTCATGGTGGGGATGGAGACGCTATCGGATCATCGGTATATCCGGTTCGATGTCTCCACGCCCTCTCTGATCCGGAACAACCCAAGTCGGAATGGTCCAGCCGGGGGCGGCCCTAGGTGGGCCCTCACTAAGCTCGATCGCGAAGTGCTGCAGGAGGCGGCGCTCGTACAGGCTTGGCTGCCTACACCGGAAGGAGAGGTGGTGGTAGAAGCTGAGGCGTCTCGGCTCCGGGAGACCATGGCGCAAGTTTGCGATGCGGCAATGCCGAGGGCCAAGCTTCTGCCGCCAAAACGGCGTGTGTACTGGTGGTCCGTCGAACTCGCCCAAATGCGCGACGACTGCATAACTGCACGGCGCCAGTACACGCGACAAAGAAGGCGCAGACAAGCTGACGAGCACGAGGAGCGCCGTCTGTACGAGGCCTATAAAGAGTGCAAAAGGGAGTTTTCAGTGGCCATAGGGAAATCAATTGAAGCGAGTCGTGCCGAATTCCTGGAGACCCTCAATTCTGACCCATGGGAAGGCCCTACAAACTTGTGCGAAACAAGCTGCGTCCATGGGCGCCTCCGCTAACCCAAACACTGCAGCCGGAGTTGGTAGTTGACGTCGTCTCGACACTTTTCCCCCAAAGAAACCTCACCAGCCGCCTACAATGGCGCCGCTAACGGTGAGACCAAGAGTGGAGGAAACCGTCCCACCTGTCCGCCCCTCAGAGCTGGCAGTCGCTGTCTATCGGCTCCGCACCAGAAACACGGCGCCAGGGCCTGATGGCATTCCGGGTCGTGCCTGGGTTCTGGCCATGGACGCCTTAGAGACGATGCTGCTGCGCCTTCTGACGGCTTGTCTAGAGCAGGGTTGTTTCCCGAAGGACTGGAAATCAGGGAAGCTGGTTTTGCTCAGAAAGGAAGGGCGACCAATAGACTCCGCGTCTGGTTACCGACCCATTATCCTGCTCGATGAGGTGGCTAAACTCTTTGAGCGAATAATTGCTGCTCGCCTTATCAGGCATATGGAGAGTGAGGGTCCGGATCTTGCCGACTGCCAGTTTGGCTTGATTGTAGATGCACCGTCGTTGGCCAGTTTTAAATCGCGACTGAAGTTGTGGCTTATCGAGCACACTTTTTACAGCTACAATGAATTTAGTACAAAACCAGTACTATAATATATGTATGCCTGGTGTCATTAAATGTTTGTGTGTACAATTACTTACAAATTTTACTGTATGCTTTTATTGCAATTTTATTATTGAAAATTTATTATGTATTTAATTTTAATTTTTATAATTTAATTATGACATATATTTTCATAACTTTTGACATGTAATACGAATTATTATGAATAAATAAATATGAAATATGAAATATGCTGTCGCGACAGGCCTGACTATTATAAACCAGGGAACGGCAGACACGTGCGTGCGGCAACGGGGTGGCTCCATAGTCGATATTACATTTGCGAGCGCCTCTCTGGCGCGCTGTGTCCAGGGTTGGGAAGTCATGGTGGGGATGGAGACGCTATCGGATCATCGGTATATCCGGTTCGATGTCTCCACGCCCTCTCTGATCCGGAACAACCCAAGTCGGAATGGTCCAGCCGGGGGCGGCCCTAGGTGGGCCCTCACTAAGCTCGATCGCGAAGTGCTGCAGGAGGCGGCGCTCGTACAGGCTTGGCTGCCTACACCGGAAGGAGAGGTGGTGGTAGAAGCTGAGGCGTCTCGGCTCCGGGAGACCATGGCGCAAGTTTGCGATGCGGCAATGCCGAGGGCCAAGCTTCTGCCGCCAAAACGGCGTGTGTACTGGTGGTCCGTCGAACTCGCCCAAATGCGCGACGACTGCATAACTGCACGGCGCCAGTACACGCGACAAAGAAGGCGCAGACAAGCTGACGAGCACGAGGAGCGCCGTCTGTACGAGGCCTATAAAGAGTGCAAAAGGGAGTTTTCAGTGGCCATAGGGAAATCAATTGAAGCGAGTCGTGCCGAATTCCTGGAGACCCTCAATTCTGACCCATGGGAAGGCCCTACAAACTTGTGCGAAACAAGCTGCGTCCATGGGCGCCTCCGCTAACCCAAACACTGCAGCCGGAGTTGGTAGTTGACGTCGTCTCGACACTTTTCCCCCAAAGAAACCTCACCAGCCGCCTACAATGGCGCCGCTAACGGTGAGACCAAGAGTGGAGGAAACCGTCCCACCTGTCCGCCCCTCAGAGCTGGCAGTCGCTGTCTATCGGCTCCGCACCAGAAACACGGCGCCAGGGCCTGATGGCATTCCGGGTCGTGCCTGGGTTCTGGCCATGGACGCCTTAGAGACGATGCTGCTGCGCCTTCTGACGGCTTGTCTAGAGCAGGGTTGTTTCCCGAAGGACTGGAAATCAGGGAAGCTGGTTTTGCTCAGAAAGGAAGGGCGACCAATAGACTCCGCGTCTGGTTACCGACCCATTATCCTGCTCGATGAGGTGGCTAAACTCTTTGAGCGAATAATTGCTGCTCGCCTTATCAGGCATATGGAGAGTGAGGGTCCGGATCTTGCCGACTGCCAGTTTGGCTTCCGCAGAAACCGCTCAACAATAAACGCAATCCAGAGCGTAAAAGAAATAGCTAACGAGGCAGTGTCTCGGGGTCACGTCGTTTTGGCGGTCACTAGACATCGCCAACGCCTTTAACACACTGCCCTGGGACACAATAATGGAGGCGCTGCGGTACCACCAGGTTCCCCTTCACCTGTTCCGCTTCGTTAAGGCGTACCTAAGTGAGAGGTTTATCACTTGGCCTGGGAAACATGAATGGGGAACAAGGGAGATGTTCTGCGGGGTTCCACAGGGGTCGGTCCTAGGGCCAGTCCTGTGGAACATAGGTTATCATAGGTTAGGTAAGTTTTAACGTATTTATCATATATATATTTATAATATAGTACCTATATATTTACTGTAATGTCACAAACCAGTAACAGCACTCATAGTTCTAATAGCGATCTCAGCGACCATTTCATGTCATTTTCCTCTAGTGAGTTAAGCGATGACAGCTTCCATAATCTACCTCTCTCTCTTCATGACTTTCTTAGCACTGAATTTAACGATGTTTCGAAGAATTTTAACATGGTTCACATCAATGCTCAAAGCATACCAGCGCATTTTAACGATCTCTCAGTAACATTCGACCTGCAAAACATTCACGCCATTCTCGTCTCTGAATCCTGGTTTAAGCCATGTCACCCTTCTACTTCTTACTCCTTGCCAGGCTTTAAATTGATTCGGAACGATCGTACGTTAAGAGGTGGCGGTGGAGTTGCCATTTATCTACGCTCGCATATCCCCTTTTCTATAGTCAGCATGTCAGCACAATCTCCTTCTTCTGACGCCGCGGAGCACTTACTCCTTGATATCACAATTTCTCATTCAAAACTGCTCCTCGGTGTATTTTACTCGCCTTCTATTAACGTTAACTACTTTGCCTCTTTTGAGAAACTCCTCGAAGACCTCATGCCATCTTTCAATCACCATGTGATCATGGGTGATTTCAATACTTGCCTACTCAAAAATGACCATAGGTCTAGATCTCTAAAATCCATTGTGGATGCCTCTAATTTGCATATCTTACCTTCTCAGTCAACACACCACTTTCCCAACTGTTCTCCTTCTCTTTTAGATATTACTCTGACCTCATCTTTGACTCACGTTGCCAAGTATGGCCAATATTCCGCTGATGCTTTTTCATACCATGATCTTCTTTATCTTTCCTATAAAATTCGCCCTCCCAAGCTTAAGCCCAAAATATTACTTCAGCGCAATTTTGGTAGGATGGACTTGGACAAGCTTCGCGATGACGCAGCCAAAGTTGATTGGGGCGTGATTTCTCGAGCTGATTCAGTTGATGAACAAATCGTCCTTTTTAATTCCCTTCTGACTCAGCTCTACGATGTACACGCACCAATTCGGCCAGTCAAGGTGAAACATCTCCCTGCTCCCTGGCTCACAAAGGAAATTAGGTCACTAATCGAAAGGAAAAACGTCGCCAAAGCCAGATATAAACTTGAAACGTCGGACAGGAACAAAGCGCGTTATCATAAGTTGCGCAACCGGTGTAGCACTGTCTGTCGTGACGCTCAAAGGCGCCACATTCATAAGTCAGTTGAGAATGGTGACCCAGCGAAAGTTTGGAAATTTCTCGGAGTTGGGAAACAACATAACTCTTGTGCCAAAGACGTCGATATTAACCTTCTGAATCAGCATTTTGCTTCCTCTACAATCTTTAGCGGTCCTGCTAAGTCCAGGACCCTTGATTCTCTGTCATCTCTCCCAACTCCAGATTCAACTCCTTTTTCTCTTGATCATTCACCGATAGTGATGTTAAGAAGAACATACTATCCATTACCTCAAACGCTGTCGGAGTCGATAGCATAAGCCGTAATATGATCCTTCCTCTCCTTGATCTCCTCGTTCCTGTAATTACCAGCATCCTCAATGCCTCTATCACAACAAGTATATTTCCTTCGATATGGAAGGATGCTGATATTATTCCTTTACCTAAAAAACCCAATCCTTCAGCTTTCTCAGAGTATCGACCTATTTCCATTCTTCCTTTCCTGTCCAAAGTCCTCGAGCGTCTAGTTTACCAGCAGTTCACATCCTATCTAAATAGAAACGACCTCCTTAATCCCTATCAGTCCGGCTTCCGCACGGGTCATAGTACGGCTTCAGCTCTCGTCAAAATTACGGACGACATACGGTCAGGTATGAACGATCGAAAGTTAACAGTGTTAACACTGCTTGACTTCAGTAATGCATTTAACACTGTCGATTTTGATATTATGCTGGGGATACTGCGTTCTCTTAACATATCTCCTACGGTGATTGATTGGTTTCGTAGCTATTTAACTGGTCGTCGGCAACGAATAAAGGTGGACTCCTCCCGATCCTCATGGTGTTGCACGTTGGCCGGCGTTCCGCAGGGCGGCGTGCTATCTCCACTTTTATTTTCCATTTTTATAAATTCCATCACACATAACGTATCTTCATCGCATCACCTTTATGCTGACGACCTTCAAATTTATTCCCAGGGTCTGGTTAGCGATTTACCTTCAGTAATCTCCTCAACGAACACTGACCTAGTACGAATTTGAAACTGGAGTAGTAATTATGGTCTCAATGTCAACCCATCTAAAACTCAAGCTATCATCATCGGAGGCGCAAAGATGATATCTAAAACTGATATGATTAATCTCCCACCAATCCTGTTCAACGGCGTGCTAATACCATACTCTACGCAAGTGAAGAACCTTGGCGTTATCTTGGATTGCACTCTATCATGGGTACCACAGATGAGTGAGGTTGGCAGGAAGATGTTTGCTGCAGTGGGTTCTCTAAGAAGACTTCGTAATTTCCTTCCCATCGCTACCAAAATCGCGCTCGCTCGGTCGCTACTTCTCCCTATTTTAGATTATGCTGACGTTTACTACACTGATCTCTCAGAGGATCAACTTAATAAGCTTGAGCGTATTCAAAATTTATGTATCAGGTTCATATTTGGGTTACGCAAATATGACCACGTATCCAGTTTCCGCTCTCAACTCAAGTGGCTTCCTATTCGACTCAGACGTGACTCTCACATTCTCGCCCTCTTATATGGAATTCTTTTTAACCCAGCAACTCCTCGCTATCTCAAGGAACGTTTTAGTTTCCTTTCCTCTGCTAGGTCTGCTCAGAATTTGCTTCTCAAAGTCCCTACCTCAAACTCTAAATTCTATAACAACTCTTTTACTTTCCGAGCTGTCCGATTGTGGAATTCACTACCTGTTGAAATTAGACGTGCTAAAACTCTTCCCATGTTTAAAAGTAGATTAAAGGATCACTATTTATCTCTTCCGTAAATGTTCGCTGTCTGTTCGCTGTCGTTATCTTTAGTCGTCCGTATGTCTGTTACGACGTGTTACATCGTTATCTCGATTGTATTTGTATGTTTATGTAGGTTTATATATCTATGTATCTATGTAAGTGTATGATCTTTCTTATGATTCAGTTGTTTATACTGCTTAATATCTTTGTGTCGCCTACTCATGTCAAATTTCTGTCGTGTCTCCACCACCCAAAGGTTGTCTGGAAGAGATCGCTCTTTAGCGATAAGACCGCCTGTTGTCTACCATCAACATGTTTAGTTTTAAGCCCAACTTCTATGTAATTTTTGGTGAACAATAAAGAATATTTGTATTGTATTGTATTGTATTGTTATCACTGGGTCCTGCGGGGGGAAAACTTGCGCGGAGTAAACGTCATCTGTTACGCTGATGACACGCTCGTGATGGCCCAGGTACCCAGCTACCGCGACACGGCCGTGCTGGCGACGGCGGCAGTTGCCCAATGCGTGGGCAGGATAAGACGGCTTGGCCTAGAGGTGGGACTGGAAAAATCTGAAGCCATATGCTTTTATGGCCCACGAAAAGCGCCCCCAGGTGGTGCGGAAATTGTGGTGGGTGGAGTCCCAATTGCTGTCAAGCAAACACTACTCTACCTTGTTGTTGTGCTTGATAGCAAATGGAATTTCAAAGCGCACTTTCAGCGCCTCTTGCCCAAGCTGCTGCGTGCGGCGTCGGCTTTTGGGCGAATACTGCTGAATCTGGGAGGGCCCAAGGCTTCGTGCCGCCGCCTGTACATGGGCGTTGTGCGCTCGATGGCACTATATGGTGCCCCAGTGTGGGCTGATGCCCTCTGCAGCCATAATACTGCTCAAATGCGGCGACCGCAAAGAGCGATGGCTCAGAGGGCAATAAGAGGGTACCGCACGATAAGCGCCGAGGCTGCGTGCGTACTCGCTGGTTCTCTGCCATGGGACCTTGACGCAAGGACGCTTTCGGCGCTGTACCATTGGCGCTGGGATGCACGAGATAGAGGCAAGCTCTAGGCCCCCCAAGAATTGAAACAGCGGAAGACGGAGCTGTTCCAAGAGGCGGTGGAAATATGGGGACAGCGGCTGGAACGGCCGAGGGCCGGCACCATAGAGGCGATTCGCCCAGTCCTCCATGAGTGGGTGGAGAGGCGTTTCGGGGTGCTCACCTTTCGGCTCACGCAGGTTTTATCAGGGCACGGCTGCTTCGGCAGCTACCTGCACAAAATTGCACAAAGAGAGCCGACCCCGAAATGCCACGAGTGCGGAGCTGACGAAGACTCGGTCCAGCACACGATGGCCGAGTGTCCGGTCTGGGAGCCAGAGAGGCAGGAGGTGGTTGCCCGATTTGGAGAGGATTTCTCACTGACAGCCGTAGTTAGAAAAATGCTGTCAAGTGAACTCGACTGGAGGACGATGCTCGAGTTCTCTGATCATGTAATGGCACACGTGGGGCGACGGCGGTTAGCCTACGAATTCCCCCTTAAGGGTACCTGTGGGCGGCCGACACGGGGACGTCTGTCGCCTACACAAAGGTTTCCCGAGTGGAGGGCCTGCCTTTGAGAGGTAGCGGGGGGACTAGGTTTCCCCAGAGACGAGTCCGGAGTTCGAACGGCCGCTGGCGAGGTTATGGTGGAGTGCAGGTACGTTCCCATGACCTCGCCTTATAGCACGGAGGCGGCAAATAGAGGGGTTGAAGCGATGTCGTCGGACAATCGTTGGGGGTTTAGTGGGTAGTCTGAGCCTTCTGCCCAGGAGTCCCACAAAAAAAAAAGGTTATATTCGCGGGGGTTGGCGCGCTCGATGCCCTGCGGTGGGCCGGCCCTCTGGCGGTCGTGCGTGTAGAGGCGCAATGTTCTCGAGGTGGGCGTGGTCCGATGCGTCGGCTCTCCGGAACAGGGCTCGTGCAAGGCGGATGATGAAGTCATCGAGGGGCTTGATTTCTAGGTCTCGGTGTAGGGCGGCATTCGTCATGAGGTAGGGGGCCCCGGTGAGGATCCTTAGGCATCTGTGCTGGCGGGCTTTGAGTTGTGCCTTCCTGGATTTGCCTTTCGTCTGTGTACAGAGCGTAACACAGCGGCGAGATACAGCTCCCCTGTGGTACTCCGGCGGAGATGCTGTGTTCGGTGGAGAGTGCGTTTTCGACTCTCACGGCGAATTTCCGGTTCTCCAGGAAGGAGGCGATGATCCTGGTTAGGCGGCAGGGGGCGCCTGCCTGGAGCAACTTGTATAGCAGTCCGACATGCTACACTCGGTTGAACGCCTTTTCCATGTCCAGGAAGGGGGCCACGGTGTGTTCTTTTTTGTTCGCCGCGAGAGTCATTTGATGCAGCATTCTTAGCAGCTGAAGCGTGGTGCTGTGTTCCGCTCTGAACCCGAACTGTTCAGGCCTGGGCTTGATAAACCGCTGCAAGTGTGGAAGCAGCAGCCGCTCGAACACTTTTGATAGCGTTGGCAGGAGGGCTATTGGGCGGTAGCTTTCTGGGCGCAGGGGGTCCTTTTGGGCTTTCGGTAGCATAATGGTCACGCTCTTCTTCCACATTGTGGGGAAGGTCCCTGTGCGTGCTATGCCATTGAAGAGGCGTGTTATCGCTGCGATGCTGCGCTGTGGGAGGTGGCGGAGGGCTGCGTTGGTGACACCGTCGCCGCCTGGGGCCTTGCGTGGTTTGGCTTTAGCCAGGGTGCGCGCCACGCTGTTCGGGGTGAAGACGATGGGGCTCTCGTCTGGGGCCACTGCTGCAGCGAGGGCTTGTCTGACCGTGGTCTCGGTAGCGAGGATATGCTCCCGGTCTGAGGATTCGTTGGGGCGGAATTGGCGTTCAAGATGGGCGGCGAAGATGGCGGCTCGCGCTTCGGGCCGGTATCTTAGCGTGCCGTCGTCATGGAGTAGAGGTCTGGCTGGTGGGGCTGAGCCTCTCAGGGTTCGGGAGAGGCGGTGCAGGTTGCTCCAGTCTGCGTCTGCGATCCGTTTGTCCCATTCTCGCCCGCGCAGGATCGTCAGCTGGTCTCGTATCTCGGCGGTCAGGCGGTTGACTCTAGCCTTTTGTATGGGGCAACGGCTTAACTGCCACAGCTTGCGGAGGCGGTTTTTCTCCGTCCGCAGGTGTTGGATGTGGCGGGGGAGGCGCTGTTGATGTAGGTGGGGGGGCGCGGGGGGCCGGCGGCTATGCTCGATTGCGGCCTGTATGCAGTGTGTGATCTCCTCTGCGAGTTGGCTCACATCGTCTGCAGCGTGAATTGGTCTGTTGGGGGAGTGCGCGGTCATGTACTCTGCGAACTTCTCCAAGTCGATGCCGGGTTGGCGTGGTGGGCGGCAGGTCTTCAGCGGTTCACCCGTGACCTCCATTAGCACGGGGAGGTGGTCGGAGCCCATGTCGTCCTCCATGGTTTCCTGGTGAAGGGTCATGTTTGAGAGACCCTTGAACACCGCTATGTCGAGCACGTCTGGTGAGTGTTGCTACGTTTAGGTTGGGAGTAGAGCATACAATACCGGACCATACTCAATACCGGGATTGAGTTTCGGTATTCAAATCTCAATCCCGGGATTTCGGTATTAATACCGATGTTTCGGTATTTTGGTGTTTTTTGGGGATTTTTCATTAAAAATCTCTGTTTTTTTGACAATTCGTTTAATAATCAATAATCTTACTTCCAATTAAATTAAAATAGTTATTTGGCAGCATTGCTCACATAATAGAATTAATCACAGCAAAAATAAACCTAAAATATTTTAAGTAGCTAGTAATCAAAGCAAAATAAAGTAGGTAATCGCTTAATTTACACTCACACGTCACCTTCAAAAACATCCGCCGGACCATAGAAGACAACTAACTGGTATTACCATTACAGGGTGGCCCAAAAATACGTTGACACGGAATTTTTTGGATATTTATTTTTACGACACGACTACAAGACTTTTATAAAAAAGCGTTAAAAATACTATCATTAAACTAAACAAAACACTAGTTATATGCAAAATATTCCCGTGTCATAATAAAAAATATCCTAAAAATTCCGTGTCAACGTATTTTTGGGCCAGCCTGTAAGTGACACTGACTTTTAGTAACCGTGGCTATTTGGCTTTGCTATTTGGTGACTGATTGAACATATTTGATTTTTGACCGTGGTGTATTTGTCTTAATATTCTTAATGAGTTAGAAAGAGAAATAAAAAAAGCCCCAAACAAGTTTATCGTTATCGCCCTTCGGTTGAACTCGTGCATGATCGGGTCATGCTCATGTCAGGTAGTCGGTCGGCTGTTCGGGTGGATAGCCCGACGCACTGCAGCCGCCTGATGCGCATTCGATCCATGTCCAACTAGCACTACAAATAGCCTTAAAATGGCGAAATACAATATTAAACAAGTAATTTTACTCGATATTAACTGCGATTGTTCATTTTATCGAAAATAAACAACGTGTTTCAATTTTATGAATTTTAAAAGAACAAAAATAACTGAATTCCGGTATTTCGGTATTAGTCCTTGGAATACCGGTATTGAAATACCGAGAAAATCATGTCGATATTACCGGGATTTCGGGATCCTGGGAACCCGGTTGCATGCCCTAGTTGGGAGTGATTAAAACAAACAAGAATATTTAAAAAAAAATTAATCAAAGTGAAAATTGAAAAATTCAACACCACAGGTGGGATTTGAACCCACGACCTCTGGAATCCGTCCATTGCTCTACCAATTGAGCCGCCGTGGTATCCTTTGTAATGGTGAATTTTTCGATCTTAACACTCATCTAAATAAAAAAATAAATAAAAAATTGAGATTTTCGCTAGCGGACGCCACGTCCGCCGTTTGAATATAAATCCTTCCGTATTTATCTCCGTTGACTGTAACCGGCATAAGCAGTAGCAGAAGCCGAAGAGAAGAGAAAGTACTGCGTGATGGTGATGGGAAAATGGCTTGATGAAGTGCGGATGTCACAGTCAGACGGAGTTTACAAAGCAAGATGAAATTTGGTAATAAAACATACTGAATTTACTTTGTTTACATATTAAAACATTAATTATGCCTAATTAAATTAATTTGGAAAAAGGAGAGATGAGCGGCTTAGCATTAAAGCTCGATTAGCAAGCTAAAATCAGGCAAAGAACGTTATAACGGTATTGCCGTTGGGAACGCCCTTAAATCTCCCGAACCCCCGAACCCCCGACTCCCGAAGAGTTCGAAACATGTCGCCCGAAGTGACAATTAATACGTGAGTTTTAACCGTTTAGTAAAATAAAGCCCTTAAATGTACCTACTTACAACTAAAAACACGTTAAATATTCAACACTTACCCAATATAGGGGTTGTACACTGATTTTAAGAGGTTACTAGACGAGTAACTGCACTTAGGGCCATCTTATGCCCAGAACAATATTTAATAGTACATTGTGCATTTAGGGAGGTAAGCAGGTTATTACTAACGAAAGTCATAGGAGCCCGACGCCGAAGGCGGAGGACTTTTATTGACTTGAGTTTGTAATAACCCTTACCTTCCATGACACACACAATGTTTTTCATCACATTTGCGAGGAAATAAATAACTACAAAAGGCAGAAAAATCTGGGTTTCATACAACAACACCAATCAAAATTGACGAACTTGACAACGTCATCTCCAGTATCACTGCGAGAGACCTTCAATATTTCAGCCAATCACAGAGCAGTATTCTTGCGGCGCGCGGCCAACTAGATTTTTTTAACTAATCACAGAACAGTATTCTTGCGGCGCGCGGCCAACTAGATTTTTTTCAACCAATCAGATTACACACAAACTCATAATCAAAATAAAATTTATTAAAATAATTACAAATCTCTCTGAAATAATATTATTATACAAATATTACGCACTTAAATGTACCGTATATGTTTTATATACACTATAGTTATTCTGTAGCAAAGTTTTGAAGATCAAAAATAAACCTTGGCTAATTGTTAACCTCCTTAGTCTGAAATGACGTACGAGTGTGTTCTATATTTTAAAACTAAACTCATTACCCCGTGGGAGGTAATACTCCCGTGGGAGGTAAATCAGCTATTACTGCTCTGTACGCCTGCGTGCAATGACACCCTTTACCAGCAAGTGTGATGAAAAGTTTAATTATTACGCCGGCGCGACGTGAGACGACACTGGGACAAGTGTACGTGCTACGTGCATCTGCGTTGGTAGCGAAATCTGTCTGGCGGCGCCCGCGGGCCGCTGGCCCTCGCGGGAGCGGCGCGGGAGGCAGGGAAGCCGCCGCGCGCCCGACCGGGGAGAACAATGGAGTTGCGAGCATGGTACAGTGCGCCAGAAAAATAAGTGCCGCAATGTATAAACGCTTATTTTATTGTAATGTTATTTAATCCTATAGGTATAGTTAATAAGTTATTAGTTAGGTAAGTGTTTTTATTAGGATTTTAATTATATTTAATGTTTCTTTATTTTTATTATTAATTTAAGTACTTAGTTCTTAAAAACGAATGTATTGTAACGTTTTTACGTTACAGTACGCCCGCGCGTCGTCAAGGATTTTATTATATCTATATATAATAAAATCCGCACTGTTGTAGTACCTGTATAGACAATGACATACTTCTTCTTTCATACTTCACGCTTACATGTTTACGTCAGCAATTGTTATTTAATTACTGACGCTTAATATCAGAAAATGATGAGGTGACTCGTTACATGAACTTGAAACCTACAGATACAAGTGCTTAAGGATGTTAAGAGTTTAAGACGCTAGTGAACTAAGACCGTGTAAATAACATTATATGAAAGCTTAATCGATTTAATTATTTATTTAAACCGACCAGTTTGAGGTCCTTTATGTGCCAGGTGCCGAGGTCTTTACCAGCTAAATCCTGAAGCACATAAACTAATGGTGACTTTTTAGTGACAATTCTAGCCTTGATAAATTTTGGTGCCAACTTTTTGGAGAATTGCTTGCCCTTGTCACTTAAGAAGTAAGTGCGTTTGTGTGTGTAATGTGACGTGTTTTTAACATGGGCATGCCAAAGTCTTTTCTGCACGTCATCAAAAATCGAGGACAGACAACCCAAGTTTTCGGCGTAGATGTCACGAGGTAAAAACAACACGTCCTCCCCTAAATCGTTATCGGTGTAGTGTGTCCCACAAGGCACCAATTCTCTGCCATACACCAAGAACGCAGATGTAAAACCTGTGGCTTCGTTAACAGAGCTATTAATAGCGAACTGTACTCCAGGGTCCACACGCACAGGTGATCATCATCTACAAGTAGATATGCAAGAAATTATTGTGCGATTAAAACGCTCCACTAAATTTACCTGAGGAGTGTATTTAGGACTATAGTAGGCATTAGGGATAGGGATGTTGTAATGTTTAAATAAATTGTTCATAACCCTTCCTGTGAACTGTGTGCCATTGTCCATTAAAATAGTTTGTGGTATTCCATGTACCAAGAAAACCGATTCTGATAAAATTTGGGCTATAACCTCTGCAGGGCATTTTTAATGGGAAATATTAAACAGTACTTGGAAAAGCAACATGTGATGACGTTTCTTTTCCTGGTAGTTGGCAAAGGGCCCATCAAATCGATCGAGATCATTTGGAACGGACGAGAGCATTGTTTTGGCCTTCCCATTTCCCCTAAGGTTTGATGGTTTTGGGCCTTATACGACAAACACTTCTCGCAAGATCCAATGAACTCGACCACATCCTGGTACATACCAGGCCAATAAAATCGCAAAGCAAGTCTGCGATAGGTTTTAAAAATGCCCAAGTGCCCTGCAGTAGGCTCCGAGTGGTTTTCATCAATTGCCTTTGTATGTAATTCGGCGGGAACAACCAATGCATGAGAATTCGGATGTAAGTTTGAGCTTATTTTTGGACAATCGGTACAAGGAATCATTTTTAATCATATAATTTGGAAAATCGATTGGGTTATGGAGACAACCGTTGTAGATATTAGTGTACCAGGTGTCCCCAGAGTTCAGATGACAGTTGGAGGTACAAATTGCACTCACGGGAACTCGCGACAAGGCATCAGGGATGACATTATCAACGCCACGACGATGTTTAAGAACCATGTTAAACCCTGACAAGCGAACGCCCCACCGAGCCAATCTACCAGTTGCGTTGCTAATGGAAAGGGACCACTTGAGCGCACTGTGGTTTGTGTAGACCGTGAAGGGCTGACCATTTTCTATGTAGCAACGCCAATACTCGAGAGCCGTGACAACCGATAATGTCTCCCGTTCTGTAATACTATAATTTCTCTCGGCCGGTGACAAGCTCCTAGACATGTACTCGATCGGGTGCTCCTTACCATCGATGGTCTGAGTCAGCATAGCGCCTATTCCATAATTACTGGCATCACTATGCACCTCGAACGGTTTGGAGTAGTCCGGACAACGGAGAACGGGAGCAGATACTAATCGCTCTTTAAGTTGCTGGAAGGCAGCATCAGCTTCAGGGGTCCATTTAAAGGGAGATGAACCTTTTTTCGATGAAGTCAATTTATTTAACGGTGCTGCGATGGTACTAAAATTTGGTACGAACCGTCGATACCATGTCGCAGTACCGAGGAATCGCTTTACGTCTTTACGAGACGTTGGCGTGGGGTAATTTAGAATAGCCTCTACTTTTCCAGGGTCGGTACGTAAGCCTGAGCCATCGACGATGTAGCCGAGATACTTAAGTTGGCTACTGAAAAAACGACATTTGTCCAAGTTAACGGTGAGGTTGGCCTGTTTGAGTTTGTCTAAGACGCGTAAGAGTAAAGAGACGTGACTATTGAAATCCTCGGAGACGATGAAAATGTCATCCAGGTAGGCGAAAACCTTAAGGTCGAACTCTGAGAACAACAGATCCACTAATCTTTGTTGAGTAGCAGGAGCGTTGGTCAGACCGAAGGCGGTTCGTTTAAAGTGATAAGTCCCCCTGGTTGGCACATAAAAAGAAGTCCTGTGTCTGTCTTCCGGAGCAATTTCAATTTGCCAAAAGGCTTTGGACAAGTCGATGCTGGACAGGTAACGAGCATCCCTGAGGTTGTCCAAAATCTCGGATATGTACAGCAGGTTATACGCGTTACTTTTTGTTACTGAGTTTAACTTACGGCTATCGAGACAGAACCGTGGTTATCCGTTCTTCTTGTTGACAAGCAGAACCGGCGATGACCAACTACTCTCTGATTTCTCAATTACGCCAAGAGCAAGCATTTCGTCCACTTGTTCAACCAGAATACGCTGCTTCTCTGGTGACAAGCGATAGTAACGTTGGCGGATTGGACTAGCGTCGCCGGTATCAATACGGTGTATAATTAAATTAGTGACACCTAGACCCTTGCGTTCAAATGAAATGTCCTCAAATTGTTTCACGACGTTGTCAGCTCCTTGCTTCTGTGAAACGTCCAACTTATCATAGCCTTGAATAAATGTGTCCGGTTTAGGCAAAATGTCATTATGTTTATTGTTAAGGACAAGGCTGCTGAAGGAATTTAGGACAGATCTGAAACGCGCGCCAGAAATCGACTCCGAATATTAGGTTATTTTGTATACCTGGCACTATAAAAGCTTTCAAAATGTGAAACTTGCTGTCAAAGTGTATGGGGATATCAATGTAACCCTCACTCTGTAACATTTGACCTCCTGCGGCTGTGACTGAAATAAATTCACCTCTAACTACTTTCAGTCCGGAATCAATAAGTGCTGAATGAGCACCATTGCCTAGAATAGTCACTGCCGAGCCAGAATCCAATAAACCAGATATAGTAATGTGATTAATTCTTACAGAGACGTAAGGTCTGTTATCATTTTCATTATGTTCTTTCAGAATAGTGTCAATTTTGTATGCATTAAAAAACAAATTTACTGTATGTAACCACTTTTGCCAATCATCATTATCAAATTTATTTTGATTACTATTATTGACACAATTCTGACTAATTAGTTTTTTGGCTGTTGTTTCCTATTCTTCTTACAATCTGGACAGTCAGGCGTTTTGACATTTTTGCGTCCGCAAACAAAACAAACAATGTTATCTTTGTTTGCCGTGCACGGCCGCAGATTGTGGGAATCTACTCGACATCTCGGACAAAAACGTGTCTTGGATGACGAAGGAGCGATAGCCTCGACGTAATTAGTATTAGATTTATTAGACACATGTTGATTATTATTATTCGAATATGATTTGTAATTATTATTATTATTGTATTTATATTTATTATAATTAAATTGCGCATTATTATGAATTGAATTATTATTATTATAATTTGACCTACTCCTAGAGCAGGGGTTCCCAACCTGGGGGTAATTACCCCCCTGGGGGTAAAACAGCCATTCTATGGGGGTAATGAGAGGGGTACACAAAATGGATGAATAGATAAAACCTGCATCTTAATGTTCATAAAATTTCGCGCTCGCTACGCTTGCGTTTTCATCTGCATGACTTGATTCGTATGAATTATTCTCCGCACCTGCATCATATAGTTCGAAAAATTTCGCGCGCGCTACGCTCGCGTTTTCTTCTACATTACTTTTTTACTTGATGCGTATGAAGTCTTTTACGCACCTGCACAATAATGTTCAAAACATTTTGCGATCGCTACGCTGGCGTTTTCATCTGCATGACTTGATTCGTATGAATTATTCTCCGCACCTGCATCATATAGCTCGAAAAATTTCGCGCGCGCTACGCTCGCGTTTTCTTCTACAACACTTTTTTACTTGATGCGTATAAAGTCTTTTACGCACCTGCATCATAATGTTCTAAACATTTTGCGCTCGCTACGCTGGCGTTTTCATCTGCATGACTTGATTCGTATGAATTATTCTCCGCACCTGCATCATATAGTTCGAAAAATTTCGCGCGCGCTACGCTCGCGTTTTCTTCTACATTACTTTTTTACTTGATGCGTATGAAGTCTTTTACGCACCTGCATCATAATGTTCTAAACATTTTGCGCTCGCTACGCTGGCGTTTTCATCTGCATGACTTGATTCGTATGAATTATTCTCCGCACCTGCATCATATAGTTCGAAAAATTTCGCGCGCGCTACGCTCGCGTTTTCTTCTACAACACTTTTTTACTTGATGCTTATGAAGTCTTTTCCGCACCTGCATCATAATGTTCTAAACATTTTGCGCTCGCTACGCTGGCGTTTTCATCTGCATGACTTGATGCGTATGAATTATTCTCCGCACCTGCATCATATAATTCGAAAAATTTCGCGCGCGCTACGCTCGCATTTTCTTCTACATTACTTTTTTACTTGATGCGTATGAAGTCTTTTACGCACCTGCATCATAATGTTCTAAACATTTTGCGCTAGCTACGCTCGCGTGTTCATCTGCATGACTTGATTCGTATGAATTATTCTCCGCACCTGCATCATATATTTCGAAAAATTTCGCGCGCGCTACGCTCGCGTTTTCTTCTACAACACTTTGTTACTTGATGCGTATGAAGTCTTTTACGCACCTGCATCATAATGTATGTATGTATGTATGTATGTATAATTCTTTATTGTACATGAGTAAACATAGCATAAAAATACAAGAACAGTTGACATGCATGTACAAAGGCGAGCTTATCCCTATAAGGGAATCCCTATAATCCCTATAATATCCTATCCCTATAATATTCTAAACATTTTGCGCTCGCTAAGCTCGCGTTTTCATCTTCATTAATTGATGCGTATGAATTCTTTTCCGCACCTGTATCATAATATTTGGAACATTTCCCGCCCGCTGCGCTCGCGTTTTCATCTACATAACTTGATGCGTATGAAGTCTTTTCCGCGCCTGCATCACAATGTTCGGAATATTTTGCGCTCGCTACGTTCGGGTTTTCATCTGCATTACTTGATGCATATGAAGTCTTTTCCACACCAGCATCATAATGTTTGAAACATTTCCCGCCCGCTCGCGTTTTCATCTACATGACTTGATGCGTATGAAGTATTTTCCACACCTGTATCATAATGTCCGAAAAATTTCGCGCTCGCTTCGCTCGCGTATTCCTCTATATAAGTTATGAACTGGACTACCCGTGCGAAACCGGGGCGGGTTATGAATGCGAAAGTAACACTGTCTGCATGTTAACCCTTAAACCGCTCTACCGATTTAGATGAAAATATTTGGTATGGATATAGTTTGAGTCCCCGGGAAGGACAAAGGATGCTTTTTATATAGGAAGTCATGCAACGGGGTTGAAGAGAGATTTTTTTTTTTTTTTATTTTGGCAACAAACAGTCATTACATAACTGGTACAATAAAACTTACATTGTATTAATTAATAGACCAAACAGTGCCGAAACAGATGTGAAATAAATCACAGATTAGAGATAAATACTAAAATGTGAGCTTACATAGAGGTCACGATAATTACATTAAATTCTTTAGTAGTTTTTATGGTAATTATACAGAGAAAAACAGTAAAACAGTATATATGTTACTTAAAAAAGTAGTTAAAGGTAGAAAGTAAAGTTACTTAAAAACAGTTGTTAGTCAGTATTTAGAATTGCACTAAAAAAAATCCAGGTTAGTATGTGACCAGATCAAAGGAAAGAGTAATTAAAGTATGCTTAACTTTTTAGTCTTTAGTCATACATTGTATAATTTTATTTTTGAAGTTACTTAGTGACAAATGGAATGGATCAATATGTGAGAAACATTTGTTGTATAAATTTGGGGCACGAGAAAAAAAGCAGTTACGCGTATAAACTTTTTTACGGTTACTTGGGACAAACAGATTCTTGGTTCGTGAGGAGCGTGCGGGCAATTTTTTACGACTAATAAAGTTTAATTTGGAAACAAGTTTAGGAGCATCAATTGAATTGTTGACTATTTTGTATAGAAATGCCATATCAGATACTTTGCGCCTGTCGTCAAGAGATAAAATATTGTATCGTTCAAGGGATTCTGGATACCTTAGTGAGTAACTAAATTTTCTGAAGTTTAACATTTTTATAAATTTCTTTTGTATACTTTCTAGTCTATTTTTATGACATTGAAAATATGGACTCCAAATAACACTGCCATAGTCCAACGAAGACCTTACGAATGAGAAATATAAGAGTTTAAATGTTTTAATGGATTTGAAAGGTTTACTTATACGGTTGATAAAACCTAGATTACGAAAAGATTTTTGAACTATACAGTCTATATGTTTGTTAAAGGTCATCTTGTCATCCATGATGATACCAAGGTCCCGGATTTCGGAAACTCGTTTAAGGGTACTGTCACAAAGTTTATAATTGAAATGAATTGGCTTGGATTTCCGAGTATATGAGATGATATAACATTTGTCAGTGTTTAAAAATAATTGGTTATCTAAGCAATACGTTGACAAGGATAAAAGGTCGTTTTGTAATTTATGACAATCCTCGACTGAAGTGACCACTTTAAAGATTTTGGCGTCGTCAGCATAAAATAATTGACTAGAGTGACTAAGCTTATCTTCAATGTCATTAATATAAAGTGTAAACAGTAACGGCCCCAAATGGGATCCTTGGGGGATGCCTGATGGTACGTCCAAGTAATGGGAGCAGTATCCCTTGAGGCAGAGAGCTTGGCTTCGATTTTTTATGTATGATTCAATCCATCGCAGTAAGCTGCCGTGCACACCGATTCTCAATAACTTACTCAAAAGCAAATCATGATTAATTTTATCAAAAGCCTTTGAGAAATCGGTGTACACGACGTCCACTTGGTAGTTATCATCCATTGCCTTAAGCAGGTCATCTGTAAATGCGAGCATATTAGTGTCGACGCTGCGGCGCTTTAAGAAGCCGTGTTGATTTAAACTAATTTGCTGTCGGAGAACGTACGATAATTGTGCTGTGACAATTTTTTCAAATAATTTGCCGAAGATACACAACTTAGCGATTGGCCTATATTGATCTATCTGATTTCTTTTATTCAAATTTTTAGGTATGGGTGTGATTAATGATTTCTTCCATATGTTGGGAAAGTGACCTGTTTTTAAAGAGAAGAGGAATATATATGTAATCGGTTCAACTAACTCCTTAGCACAGCTGGAAACAAAGAGAGGGTGAATACCATCAGAGCCTGCGCCTTTATAAATATTTACCCGTTTCATTACATTTAAAACGATGTCTTGATCTATTTTTATTGTTGAATCCACGGTTGAATTAATGAGAGGTTGAGACGACTGTTGGGGAGAGAAAACAGAGTGTGCTGAAGGCAATGACGGAACAAAGACAGAGTGAAAATAATCGTTAAAAGCATCACATATTTTTTTACCATCCGTCAGAGCAGTATTAATATAATAAAGTTTGTCTGGAATGTCACCACTGTTTTTTTTACTTTTGACAAACGTCCAAAAATATTTAGGGTTTTCACAAATTTTTTCCTCACTCATAATTATGTAATTATTGTAGCAGTCCCGCTCCATCTTTTTAAATACCTTTCTGAGGCGAGAAAAATTTTGATAATCACCTTGATTTCCATATATTTTCCACTTCTTATGATGTTTTTCTTTTTCTCTTTCTAATTTTATTAAGGATTTTGTAAACCATGGCGGAGATTTATTATTTCGAGAAATTGATTTGGACGGGACATGTTTTTCTATTAGGTTGTTAACAATATCATAAAAGTAATGTTAGCAACAAAGTAAGGCAAAGTGGTAGCGTGTGGTTAGCGACGAGGCCGGCGGCAGAATGCGCACGGGCCGTGTATGTGGCGGGGAGCGCTGCCGGACCGGTCCGCGCTCGCGTAGTGCGTATATAAAAGGATATTATTTTGCCTTTCGGCCCGTATGTCTGTTTGTTGAGATTTTTATTAGTTTAAGCGCGTGATAATATATAGTGCCGGTTTAGTATTTAAGTATTTTTTCTTTATTGTTAGTTATAGTATAAGGTATGGATTAGGTTTTACTATTAAATTAGAGTTAGGCTGCCTTTAGTTTCTAAGTGTTCATAAAAATACTACTAGCTACTGAATCGATCGATTATTACTGTAGAAGTTAACGTTATACGTTACAGTACTTCCCCAGTTGGGGAGATACTTACTTCCCCAATTGGAGTACATACCTGGCAGCGACATTAGCACGTCCTGTATGACAGTCTTCTGTAAAGGGGAGGTACTTCCCCAGTATCTCTACTTTCCGAGTTGGAGCACCTCCCCCTCTGCATGTTTGCGAAAAGCATACAACTACAAGCCTCGGCCGGAACAGGGATTGCAGGACTCGTTTTATCCAACTCATCCGGCAATCCCTTACTTATTCAAAAGTAAATGGAGTAAGGCACTCAGATACTATTCGTTTGCAAGCAATGGTACCGATATAAACAAGTACGGACTATTATCTTGTCTTCTTCTCCGAGATTTACCATTTACAATGTAGTAGTCTTGCTATGCAACAACCAAACGCACAAGTATTCAGAGTAGAAAGAGAAAACAGTTCGTTGTCTCTTTCACTAGATCCCTCCTAATGCACCGCTCCCTGGAGCAGCCTCATTCTTGTCTGTGCGTGCGCACCGACTGCACAAGTAAAAACTAATCGTTCCGTCGTCCATCGAAATGTCTAAGCGTCGTCAAGAAACTAGTGAGGAGAAATGGGCGAGGTTGATGGAAGATTACGAGCGAAGATTTGAAGACGAACCTAAACCGAAACGCCGCCGTATTATATACTCCAGCTCCAGTAGCGAAGATGAAAATGATGTGCCAAACGAAGGTTAATATTTCTATAACCTAATCGTGTTATAATTTTTTACCGTTGAATTCTTCGGTAAAAATAATATTGACCTATTTTTTATACCCGTTGTATTCTTCGGGTTGCATTATTTCAATTTACACGCCACCATGAACAATAATCGTGTTTCGACTGGCATTGGAATGCGTCGTTATTTTCTATCCGTTGAATTCTTCGGTAGAAAAATTTACTAGTTTTATCCCGTTGTATTCTTCGGGTTTTGCATTTTAAGACACGGTACTCGATTTTTCGAGGTCAGTTTAGTCATCCGTAACAATAACGGATAAGTGTTTCACCAGTCGTTTAAAATGTCTGACTTCAAACTACCCTCAATTTGGCCAAGTTTTTATTTTTAACCCGTTGCGTGATATAACGGTGTATTTGTTAAAATTTTAATTTCCATTATGTTGCTATATTGTTACAGAACATCTAGAGTCTACGGACGTTATAACTAAAGTCTCAGAAACTCTCACTACTAGTGATGTGGTTAATAAGGATGAATCCGTTCTTATGGAGTCTGCGGATAGTTTTGATCCCGAGCTAATAAAAGCTCTCGGAGAAACTGAAGGCGAAGTTATTGAATATGGAGAAGATTTACAGTGTGATATCGCTAACCGCTTTCAAAATATCCTGGTAAATGGTATCAAAAAAGAAACACGAGATGAACTCAACAAAAAATATTTATTTCCAAAAAATGTTCCCTTTGCAAAAGCCCCTAATCTGAACCCAGAGATAAGCGCCATGCTTGTGGAGACATGTCGGCTACGTGACAAACGTCTGCTCGGTAAACAGGATCAGCTTGGCAGGGCACTAGCAGCTCTTGGTAAGGCCATGACAGTATTAATGAAGAAAACCCCGGATATAACGGAAGTAGTCACAACCTTAAACGACGCGGGCAAACTCATCGCGGACTCGCATTTTGCAGAGACCGATACTCGCCGATCTGTCATCACGCCTTTAATTGACAAGTCCTTTATTGAAACCTTTAAGGACAGAAAGAGGGACAGTTTCTTGTTTGGTGATAAATTAGGCGACTTGGTTAACAACTCTAAGGGTATAAAGAAAACAAGCCAACTTATACAAGCGTCAACATCTGCAAATGCAAGGTTAAACTCAAGAGGCCCATCGTCGTATCGACCGCGGCAACAACGAGCCGGTCAGTACTACCCGCGTCGTGTCGGTGGGCCGCCAGCGACCTACCCGCAAACGAGCCGCCGCCGCGGCCCGCCACTGCCATCGCCCGGCCGGCGCTACCCCCCGCCCCCACCGCCGCCGCCGCCGCCGCCGCCGCACACTCGCCGTCATCCGACTCAAGCGTATCGCTCAACCTATCGCCAGCGCAATTAGGCTTAGAATCGCAGGTACATGCAGGCCGTTTACGACATTTTCTAGCGGAATGGCGAATGTTTACGGAAGATCGTTTTATATTAAATACTGTTTGGGGTTATATGATTCCATTTATTACCAAACCCATGCAATCTCAAAAAGAATACCCAAAAAGATTTTCTTCAAAAAATGAGCTTCTTGCAATTAAACAAGAGTTAGTACATTTAATCCAAATCGGAGCTATTTCAAAATGTACTCCCATGAATGGTCAGTTTATATCGGATGTCTTCTTAGTACCGAAAAGTGATGGAAGTATGCGTTTCATATTAAATCTTAAAAAATTAAATAAATTCGTTTATAATGATCACTTTAAGATGGAAGACATCCGAACAGCGACCAGACTCATTTCAAAGGGATGTTTCATGGCTACAATTGATCTTAAAGAAGCGTATCTATTAGTGCCAGTCCATGAAGCTCATAGGAAGTATTTGCGTTTCTATGTTGACCAGCTATATGAATTTAATGCTTTGCCTTTCGGTTTATGTTCGGCACCCCAAATATTCACCAAACTTTTGCAGCCTGTGATAACCCATTTACGTTCGCGTGGTTATAAGTCTGTACGTTACCTCGATGATCTGTGTCTTTTTGGTGATACGGAAGAGATGTGTAAAGAAAACGTCAAATACACAATCGAGTGTCTGAGTAGGCTTGGTTTTGTAGTCAATTATAATAAAAGTAGGCTTACGCCTACTACATCATGTACTTTTTTGGGTTTTGTTCTAAATTCAAATACGATGACTTTGCAATTGCCCGATTCTAAACGACAAAGTTTGTTTCAACGTATAAATAGTATGCTAGATACACAAAATATGCGAGTACGAGATTTTGCACGTTTTCTTGGCTCGCTTACTGCAGCCTGTCCCGCGATTGCTTATGGCTGGTTGTACACCAAGTCACTAGAACGAGCTAAATATCTTGCATTGTTGAACAGTGATGACGATTATGATGCTTTTATGAATATTCCAAAGAAATTAAGAGAAGATTTAGTATGGTGGAAGATGAATGTTTTGTCGTCAGTAAATCCTATAAGGCAATATAAGTACGTAATTGAGATTTTTACTGACGCCTCAACCACTGGTTGGGGTACTGCTTGTAACGGTGAAAAAACAGGAGGTTTATGGAACCAGTCAGAACGCAGTAGACATATAAACTATCTTGAGCTTTTAGCCGTATTTTTTGGACTTAAGACCTTTGCTTCAAACTTAAGTCACTGCGAAGTTCTTTTACGGGTGGATAATACCACAGCTATATCGTATGTGAACCGTATGGGTGGTGTACAATACCCCCACCTAAATTCTGTAGCAAATATGATCTGGAAATGGTGTGAAGAGAGAAACATTTACGTTTTTGCTTCATACATTAAGTCTTCTTTAAATATCGAGGCTGATAGCGAGTCCAGGAAATTAAACGTTGATACGGAGTGGGAATTAGGATCCTATGCATATAGAAATATTGTAGAGTCCTTTGGAGAGCCTGAAATCGATCTTTTTGCGTCAAGAATAAACGCCAAGTGTCCTGTATATGTGTCTTGGAAAAGAGATCCATTCGCTCATAATATTGATGCATTTACGATAGACTGGAATCCATATTTCTTTTATGCATTCCCGCCATTTGCTTTAATTTTAAAAGTCCTAAATAAAATTGTAACAGATCAAGCGACTGGTATTGTAATTGTACCATAGTGGCCGTCCCAACCATGGTACCCTCTATTTCAGTCTCTATCTGTAAAGGAAATTTTGATATTTTCCCCCAATAAAAATCTCCTTTCTTCGTCTTTCAGACTAACACACCCGCTTCACCGTCAGCTTTCCCTGGCTGTGAGTGTGCTATCCGGGAAGCCTTCGTCAGACAAGGCATTTCATTAGCATCTGCAAATATCATGCTTGCGTCCCTGGCGCCTGCTACAAAATCACAATATTCGTCAAGTTTACGACTATGGTGGGCGCATTGCGAGTGAAATAACCAAATTCCGTACGAAATCACGGTTTATTCCTTGTTAGATTTTTTAACAAAATGTTTCCATTTGGGGGCCTCTTATGGAACCCTTAATAATCATAGATCGGCTGTATCGTTGATTTCCGTAAATAATATTGGTCAGGATGAAAAAATAAAAAGATTCTTTAAAGGGATATTTAAATTGAGACCTGTGTTCCCTCGCTATAATGTCACTTGGGACCCAAGTAAGGTGCTCGATTACTTAAGCACTATTACAAATGACACAACCGAATTAGAGCAATTAACTAAAAAGTTGGTTATGTTATTAGCTTTAGCGTCTGGACAAAGGACTCAAACACTTTCATTAATTCGAACAACGAATATAAAAGAGGATAATGATCGCGTAATTATTACAGTATCGGATCTGATTAAAACTTCTGGTATTGGCCGTGCTCAACCTGTGTTTGATCTACCTTTTTTTAATCAAAATATAAATATTTGTCCAGCCAGCACATTAAAGAGTTATTTGTCAATTACATCACCACTAAGATTACATAATGAAGACCACTTATTCTTAACACATAAGAAGCCTCACAGAGCTGCTTCATCTCAGACTATAGGTCGATGGATCAAGCAGACTCTACAGGCTAGTGGCATCGACACATCCATATTTGGAGCTCATTCCACGCGGCACGCTTCAACTTCTGCCGCTGCTCGTGACGGTGTGAGTGTCGATGTCATTAGACGGGCTGCTGGTTGGTCTGGTCAATCAGCTGTATTTGCCAATTTTTATAATAGACCCATTGTTGATTTAAATACAAATTTACTACAGCAGTAATGTTTGTAAATGATAATTTAAAGAATTTAAGGTTTATTAATGTATATAAGAAAAATACACTGTTCATGGAAAATGAGTATCAGAATTAAACCAGTTTACTTTAGTATTTTGTTTTTTCTTTAATTCTCACAGCAACATTGCAAATCTGAACATCTACATTGTAAATGGTAAATCTCGGAGAAGAAGACAAGATAATTAGATGATCAAACGAACTTACCTGAAGTGAAGTTCGATCTTAATTATCTTGTCTTCGCCGAAGAGATTTAAGGTCCCTCCCATCCCCTACTGTCATGTTTTTCCCGAAGGTTCAATGTTGCTCGTCCTTCTCTAAAAATAATGAGGCTGCTCCAGGGAGCGGTGCATTAGGAGGGATCTAGTGAAAGAGACAACGAACTGTTTTCTCTTTCTACTCTGAATACTTGTGCGTTTGGTTGTTGCATAGCAAGACTACTACATTGTAAATGGTAAATCTCTTCGGCGAAGACAAGATAATTAAGATCGAACTTCACTTCAGGTAAGTTCGTTTGATCATCTAATCAAAAATCATAGCGATCTTCAGTTGTTATACTGATATTTTTATACCTACTATGGCACTAAGATCGTAACTTCAGGTTTCAAATTTCATGATTTTAATAAGTTACCACTTAGAGATATAAAAAATTTAGATCTAACTTATTTAATTTCAATGTACTGTTTTAAAACCAAATTATAAAATATTTACTTACGTCTTCACATATCTTTGGAGTGAATTCTTTTTATTAGTTACGTGTATGGCTTTGCAAGACTTTTTCCGTTTGTGTTGTTTATTGCCCATCATAAATCACTTCCAAACGTATACAAATTCGTCAAAGACTCCTTTTTGCCCGCACGAAACTATCGCGGAGAAAATTATCCCCCCTCCGCCTATCTGCCCTCCGCGCTCGTGGATTTTGTAGGTATTTAAACATAGGAATTAAGACAATCAATTTATCTATTCAAACTCTGCGAATATGTCTTTAAATATGAAATAGCATTATTTGAGTGCAAAAAAATAATTAAAAATATTAATAGTTTAGTCACTGTATTGAAAATGCTTTACAAAAAGGAGTAAGTTTGAGATTTTTTTCTATGGAGTGAAGTTCATTAACTCATGTAACTGAATGCGATTTTGAGTAGACTATATCCTTAAGTAATGTATATTTTTTTCAGATTTTTAAACCTTATTTTCTACGTTTGGGATTGTTATTAGAAAGTCAAAACGCGGCCTCTCTAGTATAAGCTGGCCTTAATAAGTTATTAGTTAGGTAAGTGTTTTTATTAGGATTTTAATTATATTTAATGTTTCTTTATTTTTATTATTAATTTAAGTACTTAGTTCTTAAAAACGAATGTATTGTAACGTTTTTACGTTACAGTGTGCGGGGCATGCAGGGTATCTGGTCGGGATTTCTGGGCCATCGACTGTATACCCGTGATCTTCAGCGTCTTGTAGCAGGGATCGTCCGTCCGGGTTGGAAGAGAGCGAGTTCCAGGCCGGGTTCTTGCAATTCCAATCGCCTGCGAGTATGGTTGGAAGTGTGGAG
This sequence comes from Cenopis cana, assembly GCA_951800055.1. NCBI lineage: Eukaryota > Metazoa > Arthropoda > Insecta > Lepidoptera > Tortricidae > Cenopis > Cenopis cana. The sequence continues at coordinate 2,575,589 of OX637474.1, read as the reverse complement.
TCTAGCAGGGTCCGCACTTCGCGCGGGTCAAGCCGGGACTGCGGGGGCATGTAGATGGCGAAGATGTGGGTGCGCGACGTTTGGATAAGCACTTCGATTCCGAGCGCTTGGAAGGTAGTGGGTTGGACCGGTGGTAGTGGCTGGTGGACGATGTTCCTCCGAACCAGGATTAAAAGGCCTCTGTAGTGTCTGCCGGTGGCGGATAGCTCGTCTTGCCGGTAGGAGAGGTAATTAGGCATCTTGAACTTATCGGAGGGCCCCAGCATCGTCTCGGATATGAGGGCCACGTCTATGTTCTGTTCCCGGAGTGTTAGCTGTAGGGCGAGCTTCCTGATCCTCAGCCCTCCAGCGTTCCAATGTAGTATCTTCAACGGGTTAGCGAATGTTGTAGTAGTTCTGTAAGGCCTCTAATGATTACTGGGACCGGGTCCGAGCCGGTCCTAATTGCCGCGAGTATTTCCTGCAGGATGTGGAGGGCGCTCTCTACCACTTCCATCCTGGCTTCGTGGGGTGATTGTGGAGTCCTGGCTTGGCTCGTTCCGCGGGGGGCGGGGGCCGGCGCAATGGGTGCTGGGCAAGTTTCTGGCTGCCGAGTGATACAGACGGCAGCTGGGGTCGTACCGGGAATTGTGGTCTCCAAGCGGTCGGTCGGCGGGAGGGCAACGGGGGCTGTTGCGGGGGCGGGGGCTTGCGCGCTGTTTTTGTTGCGGCCTCTTCCTCCCCTTCTTTGGCGACGTTTTGTAGTGGTGGGGGGTTGTGATGTCCCCGGGTTGTTGGCGGGCGCCATCAGGGTCGTGCTGGTTGCGTCAGCCTCAACATGGTTGACCGCCGTAGGTGTCGTGGCTGCGAACCTGACTTGCGGTGTACGGCGTTGGTCGGTGGTGGATGCCGCAGTTGTATGGCGGCGCATCTCCCGGCGAAATATGGGGCATTTACGGGAGTTATTGGCTGTGTGTGGGCCCCCGCAGTTGCTGCAGGTGGGGTCTACGTCTCTGGGCCTGGTGCAGTCGCGCGCGAAGTGGGGCCCGGCGCAGCGGACGCAGGCGATTTGGCGGTGACAATTTAGTGACGAATGGCGGAACTTCTGGCAGCGGTGGCACTGGGTGACACCTCGGGGGCCCCTCCACCCCTCGATGACCACCCCTGGCATAGCAAGGAGCTCCTGAATGTCGTATATGGTGGACACTTCTGGGCTACGCGTTATTGTCGCATAGAAAATGCAGCCCGGGCGGTCGCCGCGTCCCCTGATATGGCGCACGTATTGCGCGTCGTAGCCGAGGGCGTTCAGCTCCTCCTGGATCGCTGCGGGGTCTGTGTCTGGTGGTAGGCCGCGGATGCAGACCTTTAAGGGCTGATCTTGTTTCAGCTGGTAATTGTGGTAGTGGACGCGCGCGTCCTCTTCCTTGGCTCTTCTTAAGTAACCGTCGACGATGTGTCATTCGTCGAGGGAGGCCGGAGAGAAGCGCACTCCTTTCCCCAGTGGGCGGGCGTTGGGCGCGTGACCGAGGGTCTCCTTTAGCGCCCTGAAGTGGGTCGGCCAGTCTGGGAGGAATTGTACCTCGAAGGTCCCCACCTTTGGCGTTTTTTATTTGTGTGGGCTGGTTGGGGGGCGGTCTGTGCCTCTTCTTCGTCGGAGGCTTGGGTTTCTGGATCGGCGTCTATGTCCGCGTCCTCGAGGGCGTCATCCTCCTCCTCGGCTTCCACCGCGTCCACGGCCGTGTCCATGGGGGACAGGTCCAGGCGCGGGAGGCTGGGGGTTTGTGTTTGTCCTGGGGGCGAAGTCAGCGTTCGCTTATTCCCGAAAGGGGCCGGGGCCGGGGCGGCGCTGGTAGAAATTGACGGTGCGGGGGTGTGCACTAGCGGCGGCGAGCCGGCAGTGCTTCTGGTCGGCGGCGTCGTCTGAAGATGCGACGGGGGTATGTACCTTTGGGCGAATCGGCATGGGCTGCTGCGTGGGTGCAGACTCTTTGGGCGGCAGTTGTGGTTTGCGCGACGCGGAGGTTGGCGGCGGGGCCGCGCGGGGCCCGGCGGCGAGCGCGGGCGCCTTGCGGGGCGGGTGGGGGTCGCGGTGCGGTTGTAGCAGTTTTTGGGCGCTGTGCTGTGGGCGCGCGCTGCGGGTGGAGTGGAGTTGGGGCCTTGTTAGGGCCTGTTGTGGCGGCTGCGTAGGTCGGCGATGTTTTGCGCGTTTCGCCGTTGTGCGCTTTTTGTGGAGCGCCGGCGTTTGTTTTGATGGTACGCGTGTTGTCTGCTTGCGCCTTAGTTGGCGCGGCCTTGGCGGTGCTGCTTTGCGTAGCGAGCTGTGCAGTAGAAGAGCGGCCTCCGGCGGCGTGCGGCGCGGGGGGCGCGGCAGCGGCGCGGAGGGCCGCGACATTTTCTGCGGTCACCAAAGTGGAGGCGGCGGATAGATCCGCGGCCGTGACAAATTCTTGGTTGGCTGGTCCAAGTTTTCCCAGGATAGGCTGGATCAGTTCGGCAGGCTTGGGGAAGGGGGCTTCGCCAGCTCCTTCACTGGTGGGGGTCCCCGGGGTGCTCGGGGAACCCGATGTTGTGGTGCGGAGCGCCGCCGCGGATGCGCGCAATACATTTTTAAAGGCGCTCTGTACGCGGGGGTCTCGGGCGATTTTGGAGGCGTCCCCTATTCCTCGGGTACGCCGGAAGGTTTTAGGCCGGGTAGGTACGCGCGCCGATGGGTCCCGGAGGGACGGTGCAGGTGGTGGCGGCATGTTGTTGCGAAGTGGTCAGGTCCGTGGGTAGGCCTGAATCTCGGTTTGTCACTCTACCCCTGTGAGGAGCGGGTTCGCGGTGAATGATACAAAGTCCGGAGAGAAGTAATAAAAATGTTTATTGTCTAGAAATTGCACAAATGTTAATGTGTGTTAATGTGTGTTAATGGTCGCGATAGCTCCGAAAAGTACACTAAACTGGATTAATTGTAATTTTTTGACTATGCTTTTCGCTGATGAAGCGCACGAGGCGCGTTCACGTGTAAGGTGCATTGCACCGAACATCTTGCCGGGGGCAAACGATGAGATGAAATGAGAAAGAAAATCTAAGTGATACAAGTTGATCAACAATATTCAATACAACTAAGTAATTAATCTTTAAACGATAACTTTCTAAATATTGGCGAAGTGCCTCTGTCCATTTGTTTCATCGCAATGTCATCATCACAACACGGTTGCGTTTTTCGCGCACTTGCACTGCACTTATCACTATCACTAACACTACACTGGCGCACCAGCCCGCGCTGCCTGCGGGGGCTGCGGGGGGCGGGGGCGTCTCTCGTTCGGCTCTGCTCTACGTCCTGTGCTGGAGAAGGCAGTTCTTGCACCTGGTTGTTCACTGGGGGAGGAGGTAGCTCTGAGCCTCCCCTGACAGCGTGTTTTTCGGGTTACGTAAATAATTATCCCGATTATCACTACACCCCATAGACAGTATATAGCGGTATAGTGGTGTATGTCGTTTGCCGAGTAATTATCGAGAAGAGGCTCGGTTTCTTTCATTATCTTTATTTTATCTCCGATGTCGTTTTATTGGCCCGCGTCATAGTTGTCCAGGCTATTATTTCTGAACTCAGGCAACGTTATATTTATAATGTGGTTGATGGGATCTATTTCCGGTGCTTTTGTGTTAAAACTCAAGTCAACCTTGCTTTGCATGTTTTGATGCGTGTGAATTGTAAAGTTATGTATGTAAGCACTTTATTGCACACAATAACAAGTTAAAACACGTACATGTCACAAAAAACTGAAGTACAAAGGCGAACTTATCCCTATAAGGGATCTCTTCCAGCTAACCTTTGAGCAATTGAGTGGAAGTTTGGTAGCAATGAGAGACAAACTTACATTGTGTACAGGAAAAATAAAATATGTATCCTAAATAAATTAAAGCAATAAATATATCGGTAATAAATTAAGCAATAATATATATAAAAAATATATAATACATATTCTATAAATATATATCACTAATATACAATAAATATATACTATATTCAACCAATTCACAAGTCGTTGGAAAGCCACAACTTTTTCAAGTTATTTTTGAGTGACGCAACAGACTGCGACTGTCTCAGCGACAAGGGCAACCCGTTCCACAACTTCACCGCGTGTTATGTATGCTTAACATAACTTTGCCACCTAGCGTTCCAGCATCCAGTCAAGCCAGACGCTACCTTGCAGTTTTACTTATAGCGATAAGCGACCCACCGTGGCGACATCCGCCCGGCTAGACTGGACGGTGGGAGCGTCCGTTCTATTTTTAGTCCTAACATATTCTCCGTGTAAGTAACACTGAAAACGTTTAATTAAATGTAGTTAACAAAGGACTCCTACATTTTTTATTTAAACGCTATACCATAAGCGTATAACTGGCGCAGTCGTTAGTTTTTCACTGAGCTGGACAACCGAAAATCGTGTTCAGTGTCCGTTTTAACGGTTTACAGTGCGAACTATTTTCCCGAAAGTGAACTTTCTTTATTTTTGTGGAAGCTGTGACGCCCTGGGGGACACAATTCGCCTTCGTGGGACTAATAACAATGATTGGTTTGCTGATACTAATGATGGCGGCCAACCTGGCACGAGCCAATGAAGCAATCCTGACACCAATAGGAAAGAACCCTGGAATATTACCGTTTAAATTAGGCCCAGCCAAAATCCGACAATCCGACCATGTGTTTCTACACCTTATAGATCTTGAACCTATAAAAGATAACATAAAAACAGTTGAAAACCAAATTGCCACCATGGACACATTTGTCAAAGACCTAAATAATGAATTCAAACTGAGATTTCTGACTCTTCATAATTACATAACAGAGAAATATCACTCTATTTTGGAGAAATACAACTCTTTAAGTAAAAACCGATTGAAGAGAGGCCTTATTGACGGATTGGGAACTATAATTCACAGCATCACTGGCAACTTGGATCAAGACGATGCAAGACGATACGACCACGCAATAAACACTTTGCAGAAAAATCAAAATGAAATCACTCACCACATAAACAAAGCAATAATGTTAAATAAAATATTTTTAGAAAATTACAATGCTACATTGTCAGCTATTGTATTCAATCAAGATCAACTTAACTTTAAAATATCTGAAATTATAAGACAAGTAAATATGTCAGCAAAGGAATTCATTGACTTCGTGAAATTAGACAGCGCGTACAAGTTATTAGAAATTAATGTACAAATCTTATTCGATACCTTGTCAGAATTTGAAACCGCCGCTTCTCTTTCTACTAAGCATATAGCCTACCGGAATTTGATATCGTTTTCAAATCTTGAACACTTTATTTCCATTCTTCGGAAATATTACAGTCCTGAGCAGCTGATAACTTCCGACGTGTCTGAAACACGCATCCTATATAATTTCTTAGACGTAAGTTCATATTTTAGCGATAATAGGTTAGTATTTGTAGTTAAGATACCAATATTCTTTAAAGGCATATTTACTTACTACAATTTGTTCCCGATCCCCACATCCAACAACACCATCATTATTCCTAATAAACCCTACCTAGTTATGAACGAAAATGAGTACCAGTATATCGAAAAGGAATGCAATAGAATCGGAAATACTTACTTCTGCCAAGGAGAAGAATCAATACAGGATCCGAGGCGGAGCCCTGATTGTATATATACACTGATCGGAGCTCAGGAGTTGTCACCACAATGTCAATACCACCAAATTAAAATAGACCACGACATATTTGAAAAAATAAACGACGAGTATTACGTCTTAATCAGTCCCCAATCTACAAGACTTCACATACAATGCACCCACGACGAATACCTAAAAATACACGGCGCACATTTACTCAAGCTTCCTGAAAACTGCAGCGCAGCTACCGAAAAGGTCACTTTTACGAACATCCACAATCGCATCTATGGGACACCTGTTAAGCTCTTTACCTTTAACATATACGAAACAAACGTCTCAAACCGGCTTCATCCCCTGAAACTGGAAAACGTGAACCTGAAGGAACTTCACAAAACAGTTGGACTCATCGAACGAGAACAACAACCCATCCAGCTGGAAAATATAACTCACCAAGAGCACATATATTGGACTACACCGCTCTACATCATCGTATTTCTGGTCGTGACATACCTCATATATATCAAAGCGAAGAAATTAAATCAAACAACAGATACAGAGACTGGCGCTGCCACAACTGCAGCCGAAGTGGAACCGCCGATACAAATAGAAAACCTTCCTCGGTCCTTCTTGACCTAATCTAAAGAAAGACCTCAGTTTGGATGGGGAGGTGTTATGTATGCTTAACATAACTTTGCCACCTAGCGTTCCAGCATCCAGTCAAGCCAGACGCTACCTTGCAGTTTTACTTATAGCGATAAGCGACCCACCGTGGCGACATCCGCCCGGCTAGACTGGACGGTGGGAGCGTCCGTTCTATTTTTAGTCCTAACATATTCTCCGTGTAAGTAACACTGAAAACGTTTAATTAAATGTAGTTAACAAAGGACTCCTACATTTTTTATTTAAACGCTATACCATAAGCGTATAACTCGCGCGTACTGTAAAGGACCTAGAGTACGTTCGTGTTTTATTAGATGGTACTGCAAGGGAAAGGTTAGCGCTCGACCGCAAGCGGTGACCACTACCATCCGCCATATAGCTAAATCGCTCAGCCAGATAAGGAGGGGAAGCATGGTTGAACAGTATATTGAAAAGTAATGGCAGGATATGCACGTCTCTGCGACGGAGGATCGGTAACCATTGAAGCTGCGAGCGGAACTCTGAGATGTGGTCATACTTGCGGAGACCAAACATGTATCTTATACATATGTTTTGCAAGCGCTCCAGCTTATCAAGTAGCTCCTCGTTAACGTCCAGAAAGGCAATGTCCCCATAATCTAGAAGAGGTATCAGAAGAGACTGAGTAAGAGTCAGCTTGGTACGAAGAGGAAGGAAATGTTGGAGACGTCTTAGAGAATGGAGCGATCTGAATATTTTCTGACTTAACTCAGCAATATGGGGTGACCAAGAAAGCGTCTGGTCCATGGTGATTCCCAAGTTCCTGACAGTAGAGGAAAGAGGGATGGAGATTCCATCAAAAAGGATATCAGGAACCACCATATCTGAGAGCTTATTTATAAAGTAAGGACTGCCAATAACAATTGCTTGCGATTTCTTTGCATTAATTTTCAAGCCAAACCGGGACGCCCAGCAACGTATAGCTTCCAGGTTACGATTTAACTCAGAAATCAACACGGAGATATCATCAATCGCAGCCGCTGCATAAATCTGCAGGTCATCCGCGTAAAGATGATACGAGTATGTAAGGGATTCAGTAATGCCATTAATAAAAACAGAAAATAATAATGGTGAAAGAACTCCTCCCTGAGTGACGCCCGCGGAGAGTTCGCACCACTCGGACATCTTGTCATCGAACATAACGCGCTGGCGCCTGCCAAGAAGGTAGTGACGAAACCAAGTTAAAGGTGTTCCAGAAATATTGAGAGTACGGAGAATACCGAGCAGAATATCAAAATCTACTTTGTTAAAGGCACTGCTGAAATCAAGAAGAACCAGGACGGTAAGCTTCTTGTTTTCGATATTAAGACGAATGTCATCGGTAACTTTAACTAAAGCTGTGACTGTGCTATGCCCCGGGCGGAATCCGGACTGGAATTGATTAAACAAGGAATTTTTATTAAGATGTGATAGAAGGCGACGATTAACATAATGCTCAATGATCTTGGGAGAATAGAAATAGGGCGGTATTGAGCGAACGTCACAGGATTTGGGGTTTTAGGGAGAGGAATTACGTGAGCACACTTCCATGTAGCCGGAAAAGTACCGGTGGACAAGGAAAAGTTTATAATATCGGAGAGGATAGGAGCAATGAAATCCGCCACGAGCATAAGCATATCTACACTGAAGCTATCATCACCGACGGCCTTCGACTTGATAGATTTGAGAAAGGCAAGTATTTCTTGCGGAGAATTGTGCCTAACTCCCAAGGGAGTTATGTCGGGGTGTGTAACATTGGCAAGAAATGAAAGAGTTGAATGTTTAACAGACGGATCAAGAGTAAATGGAGAAGTACTGAAATGCTTATTAATATCATCAATATTAAGAATGTTAGAAGAACATTGCTGAGATTTGCCAACCCCAAGGGACTTCAGAAATTTCCACAATTTAGAAGGAGGACAATCTTCAATAGATTAATTAGTTATCCCTTTTCACAACACAATAATTCTCGTCTACATTGATAATATTCGTCTGGACTACTGTCTGGGATGTAACCTGATTCTTGCATAGCGCGCGCAATTGGCACGCGTCACAACAAAAGTAAAGGTACTGATTCACTTCGATAGACTTATCCATTTGTTTTGACAAGCGGCTGTGTTTGTTTTGCATTGATGATTGTCATCCTTAATGCATGAATCCTTGTCAGAATTCATTTTGAAGACTGGAGTTTTAAGGTAGCACATGTATGTTGTTTCGTCTCGAATAATGCAGTGTTCTATTTCTTTTTCCGTTAGCTGCAAATAGGCATCTTTCCGTAAATTAATGGCTACGTGGTTTTCTATAGGAGTAATAGATATCATGTTTCTTCCCGCACTGTGCTGTATAGGTATGATGTTGTATAAATCGTAAATGTCTCGGCTTACAAGGGGAATACGAATCTCTACTATCATGTATTGGTCAGTCATCTTGGCTTTAATCTTTAATAGGTGATTGATGTTTTGCAAATGGGTTTGAATGTTATCTACTGGTAAGGATAAGTCGCTTACTATAGTTGTCCAGATATAATGTTGAGTTCTCTTTGAAATTGTTGTGGGCTGATGATAATGTATGTTCATTTTCCCGTTATATATGTTTGTAAGGGTTTCTAATAAGGTATCTTGAATATTTCTTAAGTGGCTCAGTAGGTTGTTAGCGGCCATCGCAATAATGTTGAATTGTGCCATGCACTCAGCGTTATTTACTCCCTTTTGCAATGCGGAAGTGCCTTGATCTAGGCTAATTAAATGAGCGTGTATCATTTTATGTTGTTTTTCGATGCTATCTTTGTTTCTTAATAACAAGTTATATTCGGCTTCTATTATCGATGTCTGGTTTTTCCAAAGGTTGGCGAGGTGTTTCTCATTGTTTCTTGTTAGTAAAATGTCCTTTTGATATTGCTCTGCGAAGCTTTCATCCAGAACTCCGAAAAGAGTGTTTGCGATATTTCCGACACCATTAATTAGGCCGCGGCGTGTTCGTGTTTCGGGTTTCAACTGTTGACTCCATAGAATACGGTTGTAATTCGTCATAAGACTGACGTAGTTGTAATGTAATGATGTCACAATGTGTTAAGGTCTTTATTTGTTGGCATATGTTTTCTAGTTGGGTGTTATACTTTCTGTAGGCCGTTATTCCTTCCCAGTATGGGTTGAGGTCCTGGTAAGCTACTAATTTCCATTCATCTTTTACAAGCAGCATGTTTCCGATGTTGTCGAAATAAAACCCTTTATTTTCCTGTACGTGGGTCACTTGAACGCAGCATCCCATTGTTAATGTCTCTAACATGAGATATAGGAATGCCATAAAGATCGTCCTTCGTTTTTATTGAGATTCACTCTCAATTTCATTTCCGACGCAGATTTCATACGAATCATTGTATGACTCGCTTTTGTAGCCAAAACTTATTGACCAGTTTAACCCATTGACGACCATGACAACTTTGTATTTCACGCTGACAAGGAAATGATTAGAAGTAAATTTAATATGATTTCCTAAGTATGTATAGATTTATTCAAAACTGCAATCTCATATCGAATATCATGTCACTCACTCGGTTGTAACTTGTAAGTGTGCATAGTCAACGACAGAACATTTTGCTAAAAATATCCATTTAGCTTTAAGACTGGCATGTTCAGATTATTGTATTTATAAAAATACTTTGAACGTTACTAATTCTGGACTTACATATCCGAATAATGCCTACATTGGATACCAACTGCGTTGCTACTTAGAACCCTGCAGCACACCATAAAGACAGGTGTTGCACAGTTTACATTCGAATTTTGCAACGCATCGGTAGCATAAATATGCAGTGCGTTAAATAAATTAATAAAATACAATGTGCGGTTCATATAATCTATGAGTGATCAACTCACCGCATGATTCCAAGTATAAGTTGATACCGAGGTTGATACATATGCGTATTCGAGGGTCAAACGTGTAGGTGTTTTAATTAAATCATAAAAAACTTTTCAAAAAAAAAACCGACTTCAACATCAGTAATAAAAAGCAAAACCCATTCAAAACCCTTTGAAAGGGATAGCGGGCCGGTCCCTGTTCTCAATATTGACTGTAAAAAATATATATAACATATATTTACCAAGGTTACTTTAGGCATTTGGTAAGTGCCCAAAGTAACCTTAGCCCCCACCTACCTACCCCTTAAGTTTATCGTTCTACTTACAGGACATCGTGTAGATATACCTTTCTTTTCGACTGTTACACTATCTGTGGGGACTACAACTATCTGTGGGACATAAAGTCAGTAATGCAGCACATCTTTAATATTTATTTATTTATTTTATTTATTTCATACAAGCAACTATTATTACAGGTTACACCCAATGCAATAGTGCCTAAACCATTATTCTGAAATTATTATAATTAATTAACATTACATTTTACATTTTATTCTACGACATAACATAACACAATACATGCAGATATATTTTACATAAATCATTCATTGAACCATAAAATAAATCAAACCTGTCGGCAACTAAATTTAGCGTGCGTATAGTACGGCTGAGGGGTGCGTTCCGAAGCAAGTTGGTCCGGCCGAGCGGCTCCGCCAGCAGCCGCGGCCGCCGCCGCCGCGCTGCGTACGCGTCCGGCACGTTCAGGGTCAACTGCTGCAGTATACCCGGGTTGCATATGTCCCCCCGTAATACTCTGACCACATAACTACCGAGTGCCAGATCTCTTCGTATCTCTAATTTATTGTACCCTACCATGCCAAGGACGAACAAAGTAGGGTACATCAATGGGTAGAAAGGGTACACGCCATAATGTTTCAAGTACAGATACCTCGTAAATTTATTTTGTATCCTCTCTATCATTTGTTTATACTTGATCTCATGTGGGGCCCATATTGCCGCATTGTATTCCAGCTGGCTTCGCACTAAGGAATTATAAAGAGCTGCAATTGCTTTAACATTCGTAAAGGCCACTGCTGTCCTCAATACGAAGCCAAGTATCCTGTACGCTTTTATGCACATGTGAACAATATGTTCCCTAAAAGTCACCTCGTTGTTTAAGCGCACTCCCAAATCCTTTAGAGTCCACCCTACTCAACTGCACTCCCGCCGCCTTATAATTGTATTTGAGCGGCTTTTTTGCTCTGCTGAATGTTATCACGGCGCACTTGTCTATGTTGAACTGGAGCTTGTTTTTCAAACTCCACTCAACCACTCTGTCTACGTCCCGCTGGAGGCGAGCGCAGTCTCCCTCTTCTCGTACCGCCAGAAGCAACTTGAGGTCGTCTGCGAATAACAAACATTTGGCATCGTTCACTACCTCAGGCAGGTCATTAATCATGATAATAAATTCCAACGGCCCCAAGTTGCTTCCCTGGCTCACCCCTGTTCTGGTGAAATACGGTTCCGATTTGCAGTCTGCATACTCGACGTATTGCTTCCTATCCCTCATGTAGCTTGCGAAAAACTGCAATAATTTGACCCTTATTGGCTTGGCACCGACTTCAAACAGATCAGTAGGTAGCGCATATAAAAATATTTAATATAAATTAACAGGAACAGGTTTTGTTTGACAAGAATTGTCACATTGGAATTATTAATACCGATGTAGGTAGGTAGATTAATCAGTAGTTTTAAGTGTGTTACTTAAAAAAAAATACTGTGAATAGGTAGTTTAGATAAGTAAAGTCCTCAGGTTATTTAGGTTTAAACTGGACCTGAACATATCATAATAAACTAAATACATAAATTTAAATTAAATGGAATAAAACTGATTAAATAGTCACCCATATATTTGAGATCTGGATGAAGTCTGTAATTCTGTTATTTATCACTTTTGAGTGCCTTTTTATTACTGATGTTGAAGTCGGTATTTTTTTTTTGAAAAGTTTTTTATTTTAATATTTTTAGCTAAGTATCAGTACAGTTGCATCCTGAAGGATACCTGTGGTCCGCTACCTAATCCGAAGATTTGGCGTAGGCACTAGTTTTACGAAAGCGACTGCCATCTGACCTTCCAATCCGAGGGGAACTAGACCTTATTGGGCTTAGGCTTTGTCAAGTGAGTGGGCAAATTGACTGTTACAAGTTCTCAAACCGCCCGAAGGCCTCTAACTTAGCTTAAGTAACGACTGCTGCCATAGACAACAGCCGGCATCAACGGCTTAACGCGCCTTCTCAAAGCACAGGAGCGAGCTCATTTAGTAATCACACAAAGCGGTCACCCATCCAAGTAGGTACTGACCGCTGTCCACATTGCTTAACCATATACCTCACGCGGTATGCAGTCTGCGAGCTATATAAATTATTATTCGTTAAAATGGGCAGCTTGGAATGGCACTAAAAGAGTTGTTTTATTTATATTTTAAGTAGTGTACGAACATGAATAAGTATACTCGTACACAATCATGCATAGGTATGTTTGTTTTTTTCGCCGGCAGAGGACTGGTTAAAAAAAATAGATACATCTTAACTCAATGGGGTTGTTGGCTGCCAAACTTTGCCACTAGGTGGCGCCACTAGAGTTTGTCCCAAGACATTCGTTCGTGATTATTATTCTGTTTGGGCTGAGACCTATGAACTTGGTATTTGGTTTGGTGATAATGTTTATTATTACGTATGTTTTACGGAACACATACTAATATATTATTATTATTAATTAGATTATTTTTTTTAATTCCTCCTTTTTCCCATTACAACCTTAGTTTTGCGGTCCTTTTACGGATTTTCGCGTTGCCGTAAAAGTGCTTTTAGCTGTGTCAGAGTCAGACGTCCGTATTTTTCATTTGGATCCATTTTATCGCGGTAAACGGACGAGTATATATTGACGAAAATATAACTTACATGCTCCTGTCTAAACAAACACTTTTGTATTTAAATGGCATTGAAACATTATCCGACAGGGTCTCGGCCTAAGATACAAAGTTTCATAATTTTCATCACACTTGCTCGTAAAGGGTGTCATTGCACGCAGGCGTACAGGACAGTAATAGCTAATTTACCTCCCACGGGAGTATTACCTCCCACGGGAGTAATGAGTTCAGTTTTAAAATATAGAACACACTCGTACGTCATTTCAGACTAAGGAGGTTAACAATCATCCAAGGTTTATTTTTGATCTTCAAAACTTTGCTACAGAATAATTATAGTGTATATAAAACATATACGGTACATTTAAGTGCGTAATACAATACAAATATTCTTTATTGTTCACCAAATAATGTACACTAAAAACAAATAACAGAAACAAATTTCACAATGGTAGACAACAGGCGGTCTTATCGCTAAGAAGCGATCTCTTCCAGACAACCTAAGCGTAATATTTGTATAATAATATTATTTCAGAGAGATTTGTAATTATTTTAATAAATTTTATTTTGATTATGAGTTTGTGTGTGATCTGATTGGTTGAAAAAAATCTAGTTGGCCGCGCGCCGCAAGAATACTGATCTGTGATTGGTTAAAAAAAATCTAGTTGGCCGCGCGCCGCAAGAATACTGCTCTGTGATTGGTTGAAATATTGAAACTGGAGATGACGTTGTCAATTTCGTCAATTTTGATTGGTGTTGTTGTATGAAACCCAGATTATTCTGCCTTTTGTAGTTATTTATTTCCTCGCAAATGTGATGAAAAACATTGTGTGTATCACAGGAGGTAAGGGTTATTGTTATTACAAACTCAAGTCAATAAAAGCCCTTCGCCTTCGGCGTCGGGCTTCTATGACTTTCGTTAGTAATAACCTGCTTACCTCCCTAAATCCACAATGTACTATTACTTACTACAGAGAATTGAGGCGCGGATCCAGGATTTTGTTCAGGGGGGGGGCACTTTAGAAATTTTCACAGTTTAATAAGGATCCCATTATTCATATAGTTCATCAAACTTATTTTAGTTAAATTGCCTCATAAAGTTCGTGTCCTTATCTGATCTGTCACTTTGACATGACATTTGTGTTTGTGAGAAAGGGGCAAAACACATTTTTAGTTAGCAGGGGTTTGTTATGTTTTATCAATAAGGGGATGACTATAAAAAAACACTGGTGACGCCTGCATGATTGGAATTCACTATTTAACCCAGTTGCGGCGTAGGGTAAATTGGTAATGGCACCCGGGTTGGTTTTGCCCCCCCCCCCCATACTTCAAATAAAATACCAAATACTAAGCGTGCTTACGAGACATTATTGTATTAAAAGTTTCGATCACATTGTCAAAATTTACTTGCCCATCTCCTTCTATAATGTAGATGACGCGAGCGCAGCGGGCGCGAAATTTTCTTTCTATGAAGTGTCAAACAAAACACATACATATAAATGAAACCGCGAGCGTAGCGAGTGCGAAAATTTAAATCCTACGCACGTCAGGATATTGGCAATTGACCCCCCGACGCGGGCTTTGGGGGCAAATGCCCCTGTTGCCCCCCCCCTGGGTCCGCGCCTGAGAGAGTTAATCATTATGTTTTGTTTTATAACGGTATTTTAAACGTACAATATTTTTTAAGTTAAATGTGCATGAATCGAGATTGGTCAAACTCTAGTGGCGCCATCTATTCAGAGCTTTGCGCCGCCAACCCCATTAAAAATTTAATATAAACAAATTCGATATATATATATATATATATAGAAATAAGTTGATTTTAAAATGTAAACATTTCTTTTATGTTAATTTATTTGACACATGTAGGGGAGACCTAGGAGAGTTGAGACAGAGGAGAGTGACAGCTCAGGGACGATTTTTCCCTACCCTACCTACAATAGTTAGCGAGCTGATAACACTGCTCGTATATCGCTTTAAGCCCGTGATAGACGGTGAACTGTAAGAGATCCCTTACAGGGATAAGTTCGCCTTTCTACATGTATAATCTGTTTTGTCTGTATTTTTCCCCATTTTGTGTTGTGTACAATCAAGTATTTACATACATACATACCTACCTACTGTCTGAATACAAAGCTCTTACAACTTACCTC
Source organism: Cenopis cana (assembly GCA_951800055.1). Lineage (NCBI taxonomy): Eukaryota > Metazoa > Arthropoda > Insecta > Lepidoptera > Tortricidae > Cenopis > Cenopis cana. Next base: position 2,560,387 of record OX637474.1, on the reverse strand, counting down.
GGAACCTATCCCAACTTTATCGGTGAAAGTTCTTCATATTTGTACAGGTACAAACCCACTAGACCGTTCCGTGTTCGGGCCAGCCCGTTTTCTAATACAGGACGCGCGACGGCCGTCGATTTCTTGTACTAGAAAACGGGCCGGCCCGGACACGGAACGGTCTAGTGTGTACCTTTAATTGTTTATTTTCTCGGAAACCGTAATATTTTAATTAATTTAGACGGTTGTTTTGAAACTACAAGGAATGGTGCTGTTAATTAAGCTAGATATTATGTACCATAACCTAGAAAATGTCACAATTGCCCTATAGTACCCCCTACGCGCAATTTGACGATGCTATGACGAATATGTAAAATTTTGTTCTGAACCCTGTAACGGCTGTAACACAGGGAATCCTAGCTCAGTAGCTCTAGTATAAGTTTTTTCGATACATTAATTAATTCGAACGCGTTTGCGTTTTGTCTCAAAATGTATGAAAACGCTCTCACCGAGTTTGAAATACGCGCGTTCATAGGTTAGCAACAAATGTTATACTCGCTGTTTTAGTTTCCACTAGTGACCACCAGAGGCGCTGTTCACGTTTTCATACCACTTTCATACATTTTGAGACAAAACGCAAACGCGTTCGAATCAGTTAATGTTTCGAAAAAACTTATATACTAGAGCTACAAAACCCAAAACTTGTATTTTAATGTGTATGTTTCCAATGAATAATTATATTTCTTTCTATTTTAGGCACTTTTAATTTAAATGGGGTTCTCCTCTCCCCTACGTGAACTTAAGTGTGTGATACTGATAGACGTGCAAGTTAAAAACCGACCACGTGCGTGTCGGCCTCCGTACATTTAGGGTTCCGAACCAATCGCAAAATTAAGTTTATTTTAATAAGAACAACAAGGTAATTTGAAAGAAAAAATTTGAATGATTAATATATTAATATTTGTTGTTAACATATATGCAATAATGAACATTGTCACCAAATTTCAAGTTAGTATAGAAGTAAAAAAAAATTATCGGAACAAATTTTGTGACAGACAACGCATGGACGAACGCGTGAGTGATAGCAATAGGGTTCCGCTTGGACCCTTCGGGTTATTCGGGTACAGAGACTACAGAGTTACGGTTTTAAAGTTCATGAACTTTGCTTGTATCGGCATGTAGACACACGTACGAGCTATAAAATCGTACGTACGTATAACTTAACTTTATGTCGGTATTTAACAATCTTATCAATAACTCTTTAGTATGAGTATCGATCCGAGCAAAGTTCGATTTCAAAACTAGCCCTTCTATCACCCTCTTAAGTTCGCGGCAACGACTCGCGTGGTGGCGCAGGGCAAGGACAAGGACGCAGTTATGCGTTAAGGGGAGAAGTACATGCTTTTATCTCATTCCACCTCATAGTGGCGTCTTTTTTCCGCACCATCAGGGTTCATTATGTGGTCGGAATATGTACCGCCCGTATACCGATTACGCTCGCTCACAAACAAAGATAGACTGTCACTAGTCCGATTCACATGTGATGGCAAAATCATCGTGGTCCACTGGTATGGATCATAGGGGCTAAGATGATCACTATATGTCGGACATATAGCATTCTTGAGCGATTGACGTATAAACGATTATAATTATTGGCCCCTCTTGTAACAGACGATTACACGTTACCATCCACACAACGGCACAAGTGTCTGTAATGGGCCATGATGGCCATGTCCATAAGGTGGGTTGCACTGAACCGCCTGTAATTGAGAAAGAAAAAAGAAAGAAATGAAACATTTATTCGTGACAAAACACTTCCAAACAGGACATTACAAATCGAATTTTGTCACGAAATGATCACAACTCAGCGTTATGCTGGCAGAGCCAGCGCTGGTCTATTCCGTTGTGACCATTTGGTGAAATCACAGCACAGCGACGAAACAAACACAAAACAAATTGTAAGTATACGGTGTTATGCCAGGATCACACGTACCGAGTAAAACGGCGAGACAGTAAAATTAGTATGGCCGAGTAAAACTTCCATACTAAGTTTACTGTCTCGCCGTTTTACTCGGCACGTGTGACCAAGGCATTAGTCAAAAGCCACGGTTACAGGCAAGTTACAGGAGGCGTAATAAAATAGCAACCCCGCTTGAAATGTCACTTTTGTCTACCTATTAATTTTCTTTAGCCCGCGACCCTTGACAAACGGGTGAGTAAGTACGCGCCCTTGAGTGAACGATAGACGGAAATTCACGATGTTTGCTCGGAATGGACATGGAAACAGATGTACGAGCTATAAAGTCATACATTATAACTCGTATCTACGTGTGTATTGATGTCGATTCCGAGCAAATTTCGTGAATTTCCTTATACATCACCCTGTCTAGTATCACTACATTCACTACTCACTTAAGTTCGCGTGCTTACTCGCTCGTCTATCACGGGCTTTATTTTGTTATCTTATCAGATATAAAACCCGCAATTTTTAGGATTCCGTACCCGAAGGGTCCAAATGGAACCCTAATGCTGAAATTCAGGCGTCCGTCCGTCCGTCGTCTGTCATACAGCCGAACAGTTGGAGCTATAGTTGCATCTAGTATAAGCATCTACATACCTAGTTGACCTAGTCATGCAGCTAAAGGGGGGTGTGAACAGTTTTTTTTCACCTACCCCATCGAGTGGGGTATTGTTGTTTCGAGCTCATTGAGCAGATAAATATACACAATTTATGGTTTTAAAATATATTGAAAAACAAAGCAATGAGACGCCATCAGTCAACTTTTTTTTTACAAAATATTGTTCCTAAGATTTTATTGATTTCCCATTGACCAATAAACTTGATATTTGGTGATAATGTTTATTATTACATATACTTTACCAACAAATACTAATATATTGATAAAACAGATTTTTTCATTGAAATTCCTTATTTCTTATTAAAACAAATTTAGTTTTGTGTTTGGTGTCCTCTCCCGGCAAAAAAAAACATTCTTAATCTAATCTAATCGAATCTATCCGACTGGGGAACCCAGTCACCGGTAGCAGACGCTTAAGGTTCCTTATAAGTTTGAGCGTTCATCATTTTCACGAAATCTTACTCGATAGATGGCGTTAGCGCTCGGCATACGAGCGCACTGCTCTACAGCACACTTACAGCGCGTATGTGTGCGTTTCAACACGGACGTAAAGTCTTGATCGTTTCGTCAGTCTCAAAGTTTACATTGTTTATTAAGGTTTGTTAATGTTGTTAACAATGTATAATTAAACATGTATTTGATTTTTTGAAAGCAGAACTTTAATATGTACTACATTTCAAGAAAATGTATATTATACATAAGTAGCTATCGGAAAATCGAAAGTTTTTGTCATACAATATTTTTGTATTCTCGCATATAGTTTGTCATACTGATGATATATCCTGACGTTTGAAGCCTCATTTGTGATTCACCTCACACATTTTGATCGAAAATGATTTTTTCCCTATCAACTTTTGTTATAAGGTCATTTGTCCTAACGTTCAAAAGGCCTAATAGTGATGTGTATTGTTCACCTCGGACAATATATTTAGATTTGGTGGAAACTCCGCGTAAATAATTATGCAATGTTATTATTTACTGTCTGTCGCCATAATATTTATACGTAAAAAAACGCCCCTGGCTTCTCGCCGGCCAATAGTCATAAATAAATTAATTAATAAATTGTATTAAGTGTAGTGTTATTTATAATATTATGAGTCAAAGATACTCGAAATAAATGATTTTTATTTTTTATTTTTTTTATAAGTGGTAGGACTGGTCTGGTAGGATAATAGATATTATGATACATTCATTCTAAACTTTTAGTCATTATGTCATAAATAATATGAATAACTAACATGCTTTAGTACCAATAACATGTTATGGTCTAAGATACGAGAGGCAAATTCTACCCTTATCTGTTATTCAATACTGACATTTACATGTTAGATAATATATAGATTGACATATCACAGGGGTTACCGACCTGAAACCTGTACAGACCCTGTTAAAAATTATAAAAAAATTAAATACTTATCAATCAACTTTTTTGGGTAAATTAATAAAATATCATCATCTGTTATTCGTAAATACGGGTAGTAAACGGGGCACGGGTACGGGTTCCTAAGTGAAGGAATAGGAAAAAACCGGTCAAGTGCGAGTCGGACTCGCGCACGAAGGGTTCCGTCCCATTATCTTTAAAAACGGCAAATAAATCGCGTTTGTTGTATGGGTGCCCACTAAAATATTTATTTTATTGTCTTTTAGTATTTGTTGTTATAGCGGCAACAGAAATACATCATCTGTGAAAATTTCAACTGTCTAGCTATCACGGCTTTTGAGATACAGCATGGTGACAGACGGACAGACGGACAGCGGAGTCTTAGTAATAGGTTCCCGTTTAACCCTTTGTGTAAATGAAATGAAATGAAATGAAATGAAATGAAATGAAATGAAATGAAATGAAATGTTTATTTGCGGAATACGGGTTACATCGGGTGTTACATCGTAGATACTAGCAGTTCTCCGTATTCTACTTATTTAAGCATGCAAATGTTTGTCTTAGTTTTGTGGATGGTTAGATCGACAAAATAATATAAGGATATAAACAATAAAAATTAAAATTAAACATTCTAATTACATTAAAATTAAAAATTCAAGTTAATTTAATAAAAAAATCGAAATTAACATTAACAATTAAAAATTAAGAAGTCAAAATTAAATTCAAAAAATTACATCGCATTCTAGTTACATACATTTAAATTAAAGATTAAAATTAAATTCAAAAATTACATGTCATTTTAGTATACATTAAAATTAAAATAAAATAATAAATTTAAACATCAGAAAATAAAAATTAATATAAAATTAAAAAAAAAAAAAATTACATGTCATTGTGGAGCCTTAGAGGACAATAGGTAGTTACTTATTACTAAATTTCTTATTCAGAAACTCTCTAATTGAGTAGAGGTTTAGATCACATAGCAAGACATATAATTTTTTTTTGAATTGACTCAAAGTAAATTCTCTTAGGTCTCTCGGTAATTTGTTATATATTTTGATGCACATAAGGTAAGGGCTCCCAGCAGTTTGCTTTAGACGGGTTTTAGGTACAGTTAACAGGTTTCCTTGTCTAGATATACGGTTGTTATATGTTATGACATCACAATTTTTCTTAAAGTAGTGTTGGTTTGTATGAACAAAGACACTTATTTCATAGATATACAATGCTGGTAACGTCAGCAGCTTTTGGCTCTTGAATACTGGTTTACATGAATCTCTAGGTTTAAGAGAGAATATGGCTCTAATACATTTTTTTTGTTTGATAAAAGCTTTTGGCATGTCTGAAGAATTTCCCCATATGATGAGCCCATAGCGAAGAACTGACATGACATAGCCGTGATACGCTATGAGGGCAGCTTCCTGTGACACAGTTTCACGCAGCTTTCGCAACGGGAAAATAAATTGATTCAGTTTTTTGCAAACATTTTCGACGTGAAGTTTAAAATTACAGTGTTCATCTAGAGTTATACCTAGAAACTTAGTGCTACTATCTTTGTCCACGGGATCGCCTTTATATTTGACATCTAGATCTATAGGCTTACCTTTGCTTGTCAAGAATTGGATATGCTTAGTCTTATTAACATTAATTGACAGGTTATTATTTTCTAGCCACTGGATAGTTTTGTCTAAGGTGTGGTTGATTTCTTGTTCGTATGTCTGGTCATTTATACAAGGGATTATAATTGATGTATCATCTGCAAATAGAACCAATGGATAAGGCGTTACTTTAGGAAGGTCGTTAATATATAATGAAAAGAGAAATGGCGAGAGGACGCTTCCCTGAGGAACCCCAAATCTGTTTGTTTTAAACAGAGATTTGTAACTGACGAGGGAGTTTTCTTCTTCTCTTACTATTTCCGTGCATTGGGACCTGTCATGCAAGTATGACTTTATCCAGCATAGTACGTTTCCTCTTACACCATATAGTTCCAGTTTGTTTAGAAGCCTATTGTGACAAACTAAATCGAAGGCTTTAGACATGTCCAAGAAAAGTACACTTGCAGGCACCCCTTTGTCTACAAAATGCAATATGTCTTTGACCAACGAAAAAGCCGCAGTAGAAGTCGATTTGTTTTTCCTGAAACCATGTTGACATTCGTGGAGGAGAGAGTGTTTGCTAGAGAAATTGGTAAGTCTGTCTAGCATTACTTTTTCGAAGATTTTTGAAATAACAGGGATCAGTGCTATTGGCCTGTAGTTGTTTATGTCATTTCTCTTTCCTTTTTTGTACAATGGCTTGATTACCGATTTTTTAAGGCGATCTGGGAATGTACCCTCTTCTATCGATAGGTTCACAATATAAGCTAGGGGTGGAGATATTGCATTTGCGCATAGTTTTAAAATCTTTGAATTGATTTCGTCGTAGCCAGATGATTTAGTGTTTTTGAGTGACATTATAGTTTTTTGTATTTCTAGTGGAGTTGTGGGGTTGCAAAACATTGTTGCTATATGACGACTACAATCCGGAACTGAAGACTTGTAATTATTATGAAATTTATTTGAAATGCTTATAAAGTAGTCGTTAAATATATTAACAATATCCTTTGGATTGGATACTACCTGTGTGTCATTTAAAATATTTTTTATTTCATTAGTTTTTCGGATGTTCCCAACTTTTTTATTTATTATGTCCCATGTAGCACGACACGTATTTTTGGCTCTATATATGTAGCGCTGGTTACTTGATTTTTGGGCTGATGATATGCAATGCCGTAATGTTTTTGCGTATCGTTTATAAGCTTGCTTATTTTCTAATGTAGGACTTATACGAGTTTTTAGATATAGAGTACGTTTCTGTCTCGTGCATTTTTTTAGATTGGCTGATATCCATTTTGCTCGTTTCGGTTTGTTGGATATTGTAACTTTTATCACTGGAAAGCATAATGAATGGAACATAATTATTAAGTCATGAAGTTCATTAAATGCACTATTGCTATCATTTTTGTTGTATATGTCTTCGTAACATACATTTTCCATACAATGGATAAATTTAGATATATTCGCAGCACTGTAGTTTCTTTTTAGTAGATGCAACTTCTTACAGCTAGGAGTGTTATTGATATGCACATGAACAGTTTGAGCACTATGATCAGACAGACCAAGGTCAAATGTTTGACCTCTAACGCTTGACATATTTGAAATCATGTGATCTAGACAGGTTTGCGAAGTGTTAGTAGTACGAGTGGCTACAGATATATGATTAAATAAATTGTAGTTTTCTAACAACTGTTTATATTGTTTGGAGATTGAAGTGAGTTTTAGAGTATCTATGTTTATGTCTCCACATATTATTATTTTTTTGTTTTTATTATTTTGTGTTATGTGATGTAAGAAGTTATCTAAGAGGTCTAAGAATTTCTTTTCATTGCTTTGTGGCACCCGATATAAACATATTATAATAGTGTTAATTGACTTAATTTCGATACCACAGCATTCGAAATCATTTTCAAGGGCAAAACCATCAAGATTTAGTTCTATAGGTTCGATCCATTTACGAACCAAAATACAAACACCGCCCCTTTTTGATCTGTTTCGAGAGAAGTGTGTAGAGAGATTAAAATGTGGTATTTGTATATTGCTTTCGGAGCCGGCCTGGATAAATGTTTCCGACAAGCATATTATTTCAATATTTATTCGTTTTTCTTGGAATTCCTCGAGGGCTATTTCTAAGAAATCTAATTTGTTTAGGATTCCAGCTATGTTCTGGTGAAAGATGCCTAGAGTGTTATGATTTTGATGGTATTGCGTGTTTGTATAAGTAGCGATGTGTTGTGTAGGATCCATTTTCGCCTTAGTTTGTGTTCGGGTTATTGGAGCATTGATTTTAATAGCCTTATTTTGACGTTTTGCCTGGGTACGGCAGATAGAGTCAGATTGATTCTTGCTTTTGTGATCGAAAAAACTGGGTCCCGGTTTGGCTGTCCATTAATTCACTATTTTTTAAATTGAGATCACAATTAAATGAGTTCAATAGATGTACCAAATCATTAAAAATTGTTGTAAATCCTCGTCGGTTTATGTTTCCAGACCGAGAAAACATATCTCTTTCGTATGATAGGTTAAGATTTGAGTCTAGAATGTGGCAAAATGTATTTATTAAGTTACTTTGATAGAGAAGGCTATTAAATGTTTCAACGCGTTTAATAAATAGAGCGGAATATTTATTGATTTTAAATTACTTACGGATTATTATTACGGAACCCAAAAAAGAAATTGGAAAGATTGGGGTTTCCTACTCTCAAACTGGACTATTACCATGGATATGTTACGCTTTACCAGGGCCGCGAGTAGTGAAATTACCCTCATCTGTTAATATGAAAAAAAAAATTGTGTGAAATGAATGGTTATTAGGCAACACGTTTTTAACTCGGCAGTTTTTGAGTTTTCAAAGAAGTTATCCATATAAACCTGCCTATTTTTATTATTTACACGACTGCTCAAAAAAGGAGTTTAATGTTTTCAGGTTTCATGTATGTATTTATGTGAATTTTTTGTTCCCCCAGAACTTCTCAAAGCCTTAACCGATTTAGATGTGTGAGGTATGGTTGGAATCCTTACGTCATCCCGGGTGACATAGGATATGTGAAGTTTCAAGAAAAACAATATGGTGGACTGTGGACTCCATTATTGTTGTTCCGTAAAAAAAAAATTTTTGCTATCCTAACAAGTGGGGCATCAAAATCAAGCATTTGAAAAGACGATTTCAGAAATATATATAACTAGCGGCCCGCCCCGGCTTCGCACGGGTAGTCTAGTTTTTTACCTAATGTTTGGATCTAATTACCTAGTTACTAACCTACTCTATATATTACTACAAACGACTTTTTTGTATAGTCTCATTTAAAATATTACTCGTTTACCATACAAACATTCAACCTCCTTTTTTAGACCCTTAAGGGATGAATTTCAAAAACTAAGTAACTGAATGCTAGGTCTATAAGTTTCAAGTTTCTCGTTTAAAAAAAATTGCTCCCCATACAAACTTTCAACCACTTTTTCATCCCTTCAGAGGGTGAATTTCGAAAAACGCTAAAAATTGTTTTCTTCCATACTAATGCTTAGTCTATTACAGTAGTTTTAAGTTTCTATCTTAAAAATAATTTTCTTCTCCATACAAAATGACCACCCCCTTTAAACCCCCTAGGGGGATGAATTTTGAAATAAGATGTCTAAGCTACAATACTGGAAAGTTTCATAGAAATCAGTCCAGTAGTTTTGAAATTAAGCGGAACGTACATACATCCGCACAAACTGCCACGTTTATAATGTTATATGCTATATATATATATATATATATATATATATATATATATATATATATATATATGTGTGTGTTTCAAGCAAAAAAAGTTGGAAATAAAATAATGATTTTAATATTATTTCCTTGAGTTTCTTATTATGAAACTTGTTTTTATCTTTTTTGTGCAGTCGTGATTTTAATTTTTATAATTATTAAAGTTCATCTTACAATGCTTAAACTAATGTATATATATATATATATATATATATATATATATATATATAGGTGTATTCGTCACATGTTTACACGAAATCAGGCAACATGTGCTGCGATGAGCATCTGAGGAGTTCGTGAGTTCTTGGACTTAATCTAGGTCTACTTGTCAAGGAAAATCAAACGAGCTCAAACACGGCGCTGCTGTGATGAGCATATGAGGAATTCTGGAGACCGTCTCCTGACTACCTACCTACCTACCTGCTAATATCTGTAGCCGCATACCTTACTGATAATTTATATCTGTGTTTGAAACCCACGATTGACGATACAGGCTTTGCCTAGTGTGGGTGTCATTGTTACTTAGTTTGGTTTGAAAATTTTTGGTAAATAAATGATTTTGTATTTGCATTTTGTACTCCATCATGAGATGCTGGACCTCAACTCTTGCGATGTTACTCATCAAGACAAATCCAAAGAGCCCAAACACGGTGATGCTGTTATGAGCATATGGAGAGTTCCGGTGATCATCTCCTGACTCCATCATGAGACCTGGACCTCATTTATTCCGGCTGTATTCACTAAGACAAACCCAAAGAGCCCAAACACGGCGGTGCTGTGATAACCATATGAGGAGTTCCAGTGACTATCTCCTGACTCCATCATGAGACCCTGAACCTCACCTGTTCCTATGGTATTCATCAAGACAAACCCAAAGAGTCCATACACGGCGGTGCTGTGATAACCATATGAGGAGTTCCATTGACTATCTCCTGACTCCATCATGAGACCCTGAACCTCACCTATTCCGATGGTACTCATCAAGACAAACCCAAAGAGCCCAAACACGGCGGTGCTGTGATAATCATATGAGGAGTTCCAGTGACTATCTCCTGACTCCATCATGAGACCCTGAACCTAACCTATTCCGATGGTACTCATCAAGACAAATCTAAAGAGCCCAAACACGGCGGTGCTGCGATGAGCATATGAAGAGTTCCAGTGACCATCTCCTGTCTCCATCATGAGACCCTGGACCTCCATTTATTCCGATAGTACTCATCAAGACAAACCCAAAGAGTCCAAACACGGCGGTGTTGTGATAACCATATGAGGAGTTCCAGTTCCACTGACTATCTCCTGACTCCATCATGAGACCCTTAGCCTTATTTATTCCGATAGTACTCATCAAGACAAATCCAACAAGCCCAAACACGGTGGTGTTATGATGTGATGAATATATGAGGAGTTGAGTGAAAATCACAAAATAAAATACTTAAGGATCAAACTCATTAAATCACGGTATACGAGTTCAGCGTGTCTTGGAATTCTGTGAAACGTAATTCCGATCGCGCGATCGACGAAAGCGACATAGGTCCGACCTCTGAGAGCGCTCGGCGCCGTCTGAGTGCGAGGCATCAATGCAGCGTAATTTATGGGAATTATGGGCTATGTTTAAATTTTTTTACAAAATTTACTTTTAGTCCAATTATGATTTAAAAAATATCTGATACACAAGAAGAGTTACTCTTTGCAACAATTTTATCTTTAGAGCAAAATGTTAACGCAGCTTGCGAGGAAAAAATAAAATGTAAGCCTGTTTTTATACATAAACTAGGCAACATTCGGATGCTATTTAAACCTAAATTATAAATGAATCCTACTTATTTAACGACGTTACTATTTAGTTTATCATATGTAGAATTGAAATGTGTTCATTTTGTACAAAAATAAGTCCTCTACACGTCAAAATCGAGAATGAAAACGTTACGCCTAACCGCAAAATATTGAAAAACCCAGCCAAGAGAACGCGTTTTTACCAAGGTTAACGATTAAAAAACAAACGTTAAGTAATCTTACTATTAAGAATAAGAAACGGGCTATCAAATACTTCAATAATTTCTTTAAAATTATGGATATTTGCGCCAGAAGCTTTGATCAAAAACCAAGCATTTTGCGGAATACTCTTATAAGGCCTCTTAAGTAAAATAAAATGCACTATTTATGTTTATGAAAAGATTCTATGATGTATTTAAACTAGGCTACAAATCATAATAATGCTTGCGTTCGACAGAATTTAGTCTTAAAGTTGTGTCCGAACTATACTTGCCGTTACACTTGTAAACTGTACTAGCTTCTAGCAATTATTTAAAAGTAAATAGTTATATACAGCATAGCTGATTTAAAGTTATCATAGCTATATATAGCATAGCTGATTTAAATATTATTCCAGTATCCAACTCTATCTGAGTAACCTTATAGGTAGTAAACAATAAAACACACAAGTAATCTGTTTAATAATTATAATTTACTTAAAATAATTGATTGAATCAGGCGTTACTTTGCCGAATTCCATGATTAAATAGGCAAGTTGGTGCATCTCATTATCACTGATAGACCTACACGTACTTTCAGCGGAATAGCACAGGAATATTGTTGAATTTATAATTTACTTTGCACATTTAAACACAGCACACAAAACACTCACACTCAATACACTATACCTACTATGTTTATTACAATCATATGCTTGCTTTTAAATGTTCATATTTGTAAATGTTTTTTGTTGTGATACTTTAAGTATAATAGATACACAATGATCAACACAACAATAAGGTAATCGAAATCGGTTTTCCATCAAAACCATATCTTTTCCTTATCACTTTCATAGGATAGCTACCTAGTTATAAACCACTTTTAAAGTTTTTGTATTTGTTTGCAACATTGAAATGCTTCTTTTCTTATCGAGTCGATGGCTAGATTGTGCTGGCCCAAAAGCCAGGCTTGGCTTTAACCAGGTCTTCCTGGGAGCAGGAGGATGGGCAAGCCCGGCAGTTGGTAAATGTGCGCCAGAGATTGTGGGGTGGCACCACACACGCAGCGGTTAGAAGATGCCCCGATGAAACCCCACTTGTACAGGTTGTCTTTACTACGACCAACTCCGGTACGCAGTCTATTGAGGGACTTCCATGTTGCCCAGGGCAGGTCGTGTCCAGGTGGTAGTGTGGTAGGCTCAGTGCAGGTTGTACAGTCTTCAGGAGGAGTTGCTGATTCTTTCCACAGCTTGAAGGTCGCGTTTGTTCGGGTGTCTGTGATTGGACCGACGGAATGTAGAAATCTGGATTGAAATGCTGTCTGATAGGTATATTTCCCGATGTTTTGGCAGATATATTATTCATATTATTCATGTTATGAGATTGACAGAAGTTAATTCAGGTTATAGAAATGCGTTCCGATATTCGCCGCGAATTGCTTTAAAGCGCATGGTGTTTATTTCCGTATGTTTTTATTTAAATTATTACGAATATTTAAGCAATGTCAAAATAAATAACACCAACACCTCGTATTGTATTCAATTCAATCTAGGATTCAATCGTAGCTGTTACGTAGTCATTCTTATTTTATTCCTGTCTCTTTCCTACTCGCACGTCACGTACTACTTACTAATCATTCTCTCTCTCTCTTTCCATCAGCCACTCATTCGCTCGCCTCGAATTCATTCACTCGGCCTCAATTTTACATTCATTTTGATCATTTAGTGATATATCGCTATACGTGTGTGTGTGTGTGAGTGCAAGTATCTATGTGTGCGTATATTTGATGAGTTTCGCTGATTTCTCATGGTTTCCACGATCAGATCTTGACCAAATTTATATGGGACCACCCCTGACATATGCTCCAACCACCAATAAAAGAATCATCGAAATCGGTCGACATATGACAAAGTTACAATGGAACAAACATATATACACGGATCGAATTGAGTCAATTATGGAAGTCATGAACATGAACATGAACAACACATGAACATAGGTACCGCACCCAGCCAGGAGCAAGCCCGACCCGGACAAGCCGGATGTGAGTGAGGATCAAACCCCGGCACATCGCCAAGGTATTACGCGGGTATGCTAAACACCCCAACGATGCGCCAAAAACCTGGTCCTCTCCCATATACCAGGGGGCACAAGATTGTTAGGAGTGACACGCTCTGGGATGGGAAGGGACGACCGACGAGTCGCAACCAATCGGCCACAATCGACCGGCTGTGCAGCCTTTAGCCAATATTAGAATCGAGGAGGGGGAGGATATTACGTCGGTGGATGAGCGTTGGTGAGATGCTGCACGTTGCTTCGTATGAAGTCTTCTTTTTAGAGTGAGTCTTCTCGGGATCTCTGCGTGTTCCATTGATTCGCAGTAATCGTCGCTAGATATCTTCATTTCGTAATTTTTTCAGGTAGTGAACTATTAAATAGTTTTTTGTTTATCCGATAGTTTCCGTGTTAAAGTGGACAGTTTGAGTCATTAGCAGATGTACCGATTTGAGGGGGTTTTTGTGGTGTATATGCTTGTAGGTGTCTAAGTTATCAGTCATACTTTGATGATAGGCTGTGGTGTACTAACATTCAGTCAGCTTTTCTGCATCCGGTGAAAACAAGCGATGCGACGCGTAGGTACAACACTGTTTCTACGAGGGGTGATCCAAAAGTAATGATAATGAAATACTTTCAGTGGCTGAAAAAAGCAAAAAGAGGTTTTATTTTTTAAGGCAGTTCAAGGCCAGTAAATTAAAAAAATATATGTAAAAAAATTGATATCTGTCACTGAAATAAATTTATTTATTCGTGAGTTGTCGGAATAAATGCGTGGAAATGGAAAAATCTGAAGTGAGAGCCGTTATTAAGTACTTCTGTTTGAAAAAAATGTGTACTAAAGATATACATGTTGAATTGGTGGGAACATTAGGGGACTCTGCTCCTCCGTATTCTACAGTTGCACACTGGTGCAAGGAGTTTAACTTGGGTAGAACATCTTGTAAAGACGAACACCGCGAGGGCTGGCCTTCCATCGTCCGCACTGAGAAGAATGTCAAAAAAATAGAAGATTTAGTTTAACTGATAGAAGAGTGACAATCAGACATTTAAATGAGGTCACAGGGATCTCGTATGGCAGCATTCAAAGAATCTTAACCCAAGAATTGCACATGAATAAAGTATCCGCTCGTTGGGTGCCTAGAATGTTCCACCCAGACAACAACGGACCTCCTCATAAGGCCAGGTGTTGCAATGGCTGCAATCCGGGATGCGGGTTTCGAATTGGTGGAACACCCCCCCTATTCGCCAGACCTAACCCCCAGCTACTTTTATCTGTTTCCACGGCTGAAGGAAAATCTCCGAGTCAAAATTTTTTTGAATGACAGTGAGGTTATGGCCGCTGTGGAGGCTTATTTGGAGAGTCCAAACAAAGAATTTTTTTTTATTGGAATTCGTAGTCTGGAGAAAAGATGGCATAGGTGTGTAGACTTGTTAGGAGACTACGTTAAGAAATAAATTTAGTTTTTGAACACATGTGTTGTTTTACATACTCGTTATCATTACTTTTGGATCACCCCTCGTATGATAAGTAGTATTATAATCAGACAAAGACACAACTTTTTACACACAAACGCTTTTTGGCGTATTCTCCGAAGAAATGTGGTATTTCATATTTTCCGTTACTTGCTGACGGGGTTATTATAGCACTTTATTTTTTGTTTATATCTTATTATCATAACGGAAGAATAAGTAAATACGTGTGTCAATTTATATGAAGGGAGAATGACTGCTGCTCAGATTTGTGAGTTGGAGAGTGGCCATCGTGGCTTTCATCCTATTGTTGTTCGACCTCGCCTAGTTCGGATTCAGTGTCCGTTTTCAGGGCTAGCTTTGGTGTATATTTGGTTAGCTATTTCTTTATAAGCCTCCAGTTCGATGCATTTTAATTTCAGTAGGCTTAGGTTTTGTTTGAGTAGTGAGTTATGTCGTGATGAAGGGAATCGTTCCAAGTACTGATCGGCCAACCTTTCTCTGGCTCTGTCCGTATACGATATAGTTACCACTTTATTGTCACTAGTGGCTGCGACGGCAATCTACTGCATTATTATCTTCGGTTGCCTTCTTTTTACGGCATTGTTATATTTGGAATTGCTTGAGTACTCCAGGTTGGGTTGTATTATAATTACACCTCCTTAGCTCGTTACCCTAAATACACATTTGCCACTCTTAGAAATACAGATAGACGAATATAAATACATCACCATCACACTAGATAAATATCACAGTTTTATCACGAAATTAATGTTTTATGTGTTAATCGTGTCATAATTTAAAAGTTGAATCTTCAGAATAGTTTTCAGCGGGGTGGGTGAGTTTTAACTGATTCTGGTATGGTGTAGCCCTCACTGAGTGTTGCTTTGCATGTAGACTAGAGAGTGAGTGCTTCAGTACTTTACACATCATCTTGAAAAAAAATTGCACAAACTAGGTGAACTATTTAGTTATTCGCCTTGTTGAGGTTCTTTTTCTTCATAGTTAATTCCTTCCTTGGAATCCGATAGATGTGTCTTCATAGCCTTGATTTGAATGTTATGATATATATACCTTCGGATAGCCTTAGTGTTCTTTTTGTTTTCCTTACTAAAAGATTTGAGTTGGTATGTTAATACTTTCCCGATTTTAATGTTAAGCGATGATATTACATGTAGGTACTCTCATGTACCTTATGGTTGTAAGACCTTACATGTCAGGTAGCATGCCTATCCCTGTGACTCGATGCGATATTTTTTGCGCGTTTGTAAGCAAGTTTTAAAGTGTTTTTTTTTCTCCCTCCATTAAGTAATTGTTGGCGACATCTTTCGCTGCACTTTGGACGGCGTGCATGCCAGATGTGAATTTTAGGACCCGACTTTCTTTGAAAGGAATTTGGCTGCTTTGTTTGGCTCGGCATTATGTTCAGATATTACGCAATGTTTTGTGATATAATTTTGTGTCGGCTATGAATGTGTAGGTATACCTAATGTTTTTGTCATCATGTAACGGCGCCGTTTAATTGAGACCGAGCAAATATAATTGGCCCTAGGTACAAAATTTTTGTCAACACAGATTAAACGAAATGAAGATGGTTTGTAGACACCCAGGTATTTATAATCTATTCCGCGTATATGCTTCTATACATACATACAAAACAACATACATACATACATAGAAAACAAGGTCCCGCCGCTTTATTCAGTTTTCAGACGTTTACTTCTAGTTAATGCTTTTACACATTTATATTTTGTTATCTCCGGGGTTATGAGTGAGTAAGTATCAACTTACTCGTCCAGATTATTATAATATTCCGATTATGCCTAATAGTAGGGAGGCCAAGTGGCTAAAATCAAAATTCCGTTTGTACGAGCAGTCGCCTACCGACGACTAGGTACGTTGGATTCAGTGACGTCTCCCGAGTATGGAATTCGATGTCGTCACTCTCTAAAGTGGTGGAGGGGGTAACTATGACGTCACAAAGATGGCGGTTGGTGGTATCAAGTTTTATCGATTATCTCTTTAACTATAAAACGTATTGCAACGAATGAGGTGTCAAATGAAAGCTCTTTAAATTGCTAATAATTCGTTTTTAGGAATAAAATGTGTAAGTCTAATAATTAAAAAGTTTTTCTTAAAAAATCGTACTTTTGAAAAAGTCATTTTTTTTTAACTGCAAAAAACTCGATGAAAGAGGCCATTTCTTTAAAAAATACTTCATATGATTGAAATTGCTTAATTCATCCTCCATACAATGCTTTATGAATTATTAGAATCGGTTCATAAATGAGTACGCCAAAGACATTTCGCCACGGGCGGGGCGAACGGCGCGGCGCGCGCGCGTTTGCTGACGAACGCGACTGTGAAGACATTCTTAAGTGTAGCTCAACAACTACTTAACCGATTTAGACAAATGAGGTATCATATGAAAGTTCTTTTTATTGCCATTAATTCGGTTTAAGTAATGAAATGTGAAAGTCAAACAATTAAAAAGATTTTCCAAAAAATCGTATTTTTGAAAAAGTCATTTTTATTTTAACTTCAAAAAACTCGATGAAAGAGGCTATTTCTTTAAAAAATACTTCATATGATTGAAAATGCTACATTTATCCTATATATAATGGTTTTTGAATTATTAGAATCGGTTCATAAATGAGTACGCCAGGGATATTTCGCCGCGGGCGGGGCGAACGTCGCGGCGCGCGCGCGTTTGCTGACGAACGCGACTGTGTAGGCTTTCTTAAGTGTAGCTCAACAACTACCTAACCGACCTTTACCAGGTCATCAGTCGACCTCGTGGGGGGTCTACCCACGCTGCGCCTTCCGGTCCGTGGTCGCCACTCGAGAACCTTTCAGCCCCAACAGCCATCGGTTCTACGCGCAATGTGCCCCGCCCACTGCCACTTAAGTTTAGCGATTCGAAAGGCTATATCGGTTACTTTGGTTCTGCTACGAATGACGTCATTTCTGATGCGATCACGCAGAAAAACTCCCAGCATAGCTCTCTCCATTGCCCTCTGCTGAGTGACTTTGAGCCCATGGTGAGCGACCACGTTTCCGTACCATATGTCATCACTGGCAACACCCACTGGTCAAAGACTCTCGTCTTGAGACACTGCGGAATATTGGACGAAAAGGTATGCCGTAGCTTCCCGAACGCTGCCTAGCCGAGTCGGATTCGACGATTAACCTCTTTCTCAAAGTTGGACCTACCTAACTGGACAGTCTGTCCTAGGTATACATAATCGCCTACAACTTCGAGCGTAAAGCGTCCGATTGTAACAGGAGTTGGTGCTACATGGGCATTTGACATGATCTTCGTCTTATCCATGTTCATCCTTACCTTAGACCAACTCGCTCGGAGGCTTTACTGAGGTCATTGAGCATTTTACTTAAATCCTCCATGGTTTCAGCCAAGACTTAGTAGTCTGACGACATAGTTGTCGTCAGCAAATCGAAAGTGAGTGATGTACTCGCCGTTTATGTTGATGCCTAGCCTTCTCCAGTCCAGATTCTAGAAAACATCCTCCAGTGCAGCGGAGAACAGTTTAGGAAAAATATCTCCTTGCCTGCTGACTCCCCGCTGCAGCGGAATGGACTGACATAGTAGCGTTTTCGTACAAACACTTCAGTACTTCGATATAGCGGTAGTCTACTTGGCACCGCTGTAGAGATTGTAGTACCGCCCAGGTTCTAATCGAATCGAAGGCTTTCTCATAGTCCACAAACGCTAAACAGAGGGGCAGGGTACTCTTCAGTCTTCTGTATACAGAGTGACATAGACCACATCCATACGCTTCGGTTATAACCTGACGAAGCGTATGGGTGTGGTCTATGGTACTAAAGCCTCTTCGGAAACCGGCTTGTTCGGCAGGCTGGAAGTCATCTAGCGTGCTGCCAGACGGTTCACTGAAAACAGCTTGTAGACATGGCTCAAAAGCGTGATGGATCGATAGTTCTTAACAGCACCACCACGCATGTGTTCCATGCCTTTGGCGTTCTCTCTTCCAGTAAGACAGAGTCGGACAACTTCTGAAGGGCTGTAAGGACCGGTTTTCCACCCTCCTTCAGGAGTTCGACTGTAATTCCGTCTTCACCGGGTGCCCTGTTGTTTTTGAGCTGTTTAAGAGCCATTCTAATCTCTTACAGGCTGATGTCCGGAATGTCATCGGTATAGTGCAGGGTTAGTCTAGCTCTAGGATCTTCCACAAGACCAACTTCGGGGTCTGCTAGTTGACGTGTATAGTTGTCCATAGAAGCGCTCTATCTCGCTCAGAAGCTCAGGTCTGGATGAGACAATTCTACCATCCTCAGTTTTTAATTTGACGATCTGGCTCCGCCCAATAGATAGATCTCGTGCGAAAACTTTTGAGCCCTTATCCCGCTCGATGGCCTCTTCAATACGTTTTGTATTGAATTGGCGCAGATCACGGGTCAGGGATTTGGAGATCTATCTATTGAGCTGCCGATATAATGTTGCATCGACTGAAGACTGTAGAACCATCCTACTCCTTTACTCGAAGAGCCTTTGAGTGGAGTTAGAGGGCCTATTGGTTCAGTTGGCCCGGTGGGCTTTAAAGAATTTAGACCCTGTGGTATGGACAGCGTCCACAAACCCGTCATTGAATTCATCCACATCGCCACTTAGGCAATCGAGACGAGATCTGGAGTTCCAGCTGAAAGCTCTCGGGGTTTTGGATTTGGGCTGCTGATGGTCGGAGCGTGGACTTCATCAGACGAGAGCGCTCTAGCTTAACACATATATTCAATGTGCCTCTTACCAGACGGCGATCACTTCCGGTTTTAACCGTATTGATCACAGAGACATCATTGAATATATGCTTCTTCATCGACATGATGAAGTCAATCTCGTTTTTAGTTGCACCGTCGGGACTCATCCAGGTCCACTTTCTATGCTCACGTTTCTTGAAGAAGGAATTAATCATGTAGAGATTGTAGAGTCCCTCCTTCTCCAAGAAACCAGCCAGTAGTTGGCCCCAGTGTTTCCGACTTCCAACTCCAAATTGCCCCACTCTCAGCTCTTGCCCAGTTTCGCGTTGAAGTCCGGCAGGCTATAACCTGACGAAGCGTATGGATGCGGTCTATGTTACTCTGTATACAGAAGTGGTGGTCTGTATACAGAAGACTAAAGAGTACAACCTGCCCCACTGTTTAGCTTTTGTGGACTATGAGAAAGCCTTCGATTCGATCGAAACCTGGGCAGTACTTACAATCTCTACAGAGGTGCGAAGTAGACTACCGCTATATCGAAGTACTGAAGTGTTTGTACGAAACTACGAAAACGCCACTATGTTAGTCCGACTCTAGGACTGGAACTCGAAACCCATTCCGCTGCAGCGGGAAGTCAGGCAAGGAGATATTTTTCCTAAACTGTTCTCCGCTGCACTGGAGGATGTTTTCTAGAATCTGGACTGGAGAAGGCTAGGCATCAACATAAACGGCGACTACATCACTCACTTTCGGTTTGCTGACGACATAGTAGTCTTGGCTGAAACCATGGAGGATTTAAGTACAATGCTCGATGACCTCGGTAAAGCCTCCGAGCGAGTTGGTCTAAGGATGAACATGGATATGACGAAGATCATGTCAAATGCCCATGTAGCACCAATTCCTGTTACAATCGGACGCTTTACGCTCGAAGTTGTAGACGATTATGTATAGCTAGGACAGACTGTCCAGTTTGGCATGTCTTTGAGAAAGAGGTTAATCGTCGAATCCGACTCGGCTGGGCAACGTTCGGGAAGCTACGGCATATCTTTTCGTCCAATATTCCGCAGTGTCTCAAGACGAGAGTCTTTGACCAGTGTGTGTTGCCAGTAATGACATATGGTACGGAAACGTGGTCGCTCACCATAGGGTCAAAGCCACTCAGCAGAGGGCAATGGAGAGGACTATGCTCGGAGTTTCACTGCGTGATCGCATCACAAATGACGCCATCCATAGCAGAACCAAAGTAACCGATATAGCCTTTCGAATCGCTAAACTTAAGGCAGTGGGCGGGGCACATTGCGCGTAGAACCGACGGCCGTTGGGGCTGAAAGGTTCTCGAGTGGCGACCACGGACCGGAAGGCGCACCGTGGGTAGACACAAGTGGGCACAAGGTGGACTGATGACCTGGGTAAGGTCGCGGGAGTCCGCTGAATGCGGGTTGCGCAGGACCGGTCATTGTGGCTTTTTTTGGGGGAGGCCTATGTCCAGCAGTGGACGTCTTGCGGCTGATGTGATGATGATGATGATGATTTTGTTGTCTAACATAAGGCGAAAACATTTTTTTTTTTTTAATTTTTTTTTTAAATCTCTGAGCAAGTGTTGTGGCTATCAAATTTTTTTTTATTAAGTAATAAAATACCTTTCATATGACACCTCATTTGTCTAAATCGGTTAGGTAGTTGTTGAACTGCACTTAAGAAAGCCTACTCAGTCGCGTTCGTCAGCAAACACGCGTGCGCCGCGACGTTCGCCCCGCCCGTGGCGAAATGTCCCTGGCGTACTCATTTATGAACTGATTCTAATAATTCAAAAATCATTATATAGAGGATGAATGTAGAATTTTCAAACATATGAAATAATTTTTAAAGAAATGGCGTCTTTCATCGAGTTTTTTGAAGTTAAAATAAAAATTACTTTTTCAAAAATACTATATTTTTGGAAAAACTTTTTAATTGTTTGACTTACACATTTCATTACTTGAAACAAATTAATGGCAATATAAAGAGCTTTTATATGATACCCCACTTGTCTAAATCGGTTAAGTAGTTGTTGAGCTACACTTAAGGATGTCTACACAGTCGCGTTCATCAGCAAACGCGCGCGCGCCCGCGACGTTCGACTCGCCCGCGGTGAAATGTCCCTGGCGTACTCATTTATGAATCGATTCTAATAATTCAAAAAGCATTGTATAGACGATGAATTTAGCATTTTCAATCATATGAGGTATTTTTTAAAGAAATGGCCTCTTTCATCGAGTTTTTTGCAATTAAAAAAATATGACTTTTTCAAAAGTACGATTTTTTAAGAAAAACTTTTTAATTATTAGACTTACACATTTTATTCCTAAAAACGAATTATTAGCTTAGGTATGCAGGTAACGGGACGCGTTAGTAAAACAAGAGGTCGAGACAAAGACTGATTTATTTAAATCTAGGTCTACCTACATGACATATCACAATCTACCCACAATTCCCCTTTTCAAAAAAAAATTATAAAAAAAACTATAGTAGGCAAGCAAGGTAACAACAAATCAAATTAAAAAACACAATTTGATTGAATGAATAAATTATGGTTATAATAAGTTCGTAATAATTTGTTATGTAGTAACCTGTTTTATTTATACAAAAGGCCATAACTAAAAATCATTAACTTTGGTATTGGAAACAACCATCTTTATACATCATAACACGAAGTAGGTAAGGTACACTTATGTATAACAATATATAAATTCGTATTACATTAAAATTGATTTCATCATTAAATTATTACTAATTAACATGCAAATTTTACAAATTATGTGTGAAGTAATTTCATTCAATATCAGTTTATCATTATATATATATATTTTTTTTAAATACATCAGATAATACATATAATTTACTTGAATATATATTTTTTTAAGTCTAGTTTGAGTAGTTTTTTCTGTTTTTTTTTTTTTTTGTAGTTTTTCCATGAACATTTAACATAAACGGTTTAATTAACTAACATTGCATGACATTTTAACTAACATTACAAATTAACTAACATGTATATAACATTGCCTAAATATGAAAAAAATACATTATTAATTGTTTTTAGAATTGTACATTGAATCATTTTAAAAAGTAAAAAAAAATACATTGAGACATGCTTTTTTATATTAAGATTTTAATTATATACTAAGTTAGATAGCAACAGGTACATCAGGTACATGCGGTTCAGATGGAGTTATCTTATCACGAGGAATCGAAGCCCCACCGATCAGGTCTAATCACCACCCTGCCGGAAGAAGTTACATAAGGGTTAGGTCTTACTGGCGGCGGGAGAGTACGATCCGCTGCGGGGGGACTCGGGATGACGATATCATAGTAAGGATTACTGTAGTAATGTGGTCTAGTAGTCTTTTGAGAATGCTCAGAATTATCTATAATTAAATGCCGACGGTTACGAATTAGTGTGCCTCCACCGTCAATCTGCACAGAATAAGATCGAATACCTACCAGCGCACGGATGCGCGCACCCACCCAACGTTTGCTCACGCGCACTTTGACCCGCTGGCCGGGAGACAGCGTGGCCATGTCCTTAGCGCCTTTGTCGTACATTTTTTTCTGTGTTTGTTGACGTTTATCAATCTCATTACGAACGTTCGTAGGTATTTTAGGTTTAAGTAACCTTGGAGCACATGGTACTATGCTACGTAGTTTTCTACTGTTTAGAAGTTCTGCCGGGGATGCTAATGTGTTGCTAATTGGAGTATTTAGGTATTCTAATAGTGCTAGTCTAAAATCGTTTCGTGCAAAGTGAGTTTTCTTCAACATGTTCTTAACTGTCTGTACGGCTCTTTCAGACTGACCGTTTGACTGGGCATATCTTGGTGACGAAGTCACATGGGTGAAATGCCACTCGCGCGAAAAACACTGAAATGCGGCCGAACTGTACTCAGGGCCGTTATCAGACATAACTGTGTCGGGAATTCCATGGCGACAAAAAATTGTTTTTAAATTATCTATCACCTCCTCAGATGTAATACTATTTAATTTGCATACCTCAATATATTTACTGTAATAATCAATTACCAGTAAATATTTCTCACTGTGAAAACAATCAGTACCGACCTTAGACCAAGCGCGATTAGGTATATCGTGAGGAATCATTGTTTCTTTCCTATTTTCATTTTTGTAATTGATACATACTGCACACTTTGTGATGTAATCCTCCAAATATCCCTATCCTTAATATTCGGCCAAAACACAGTTTCGCGCACACGTAACTTACACTTTTCGAGTCCCAAATGGCCTACATGTACTCGTTTGAGTATTTCATTTCGCATCGCCTTAGGTACTACAACTCGTGTGCCTTTCCACACAATGTCGTATGAAACTGACAGCTCGTCCCTGTAACACCAATAGGGCTTTACACAATCCTCACATTTATTTCTGTTATCTGGCCAGCCTTCTTTGGTGTATTTAATTATGCACATTAATTCATTATCAGCCTGTGTATTTTTCTGTAGCTGTACGAAGTGCGTGTCAGTGAGAGGGTTACAGGCGAGTACGGCACAGACCTGCGCCTGCGCGCGAAAGTCGGCGCGTTCGACACCGGTGCCGCGAGCTGCCGGTTCCACGGCTCGCGATAGCGTGTCAGCTATATACAAAAATCTTCCTGGTTTATATATTAACTTGAACGAATACAGTTGCAGACGTAACAACATTCTTTGAAGCCTGGCAGGAGCGTCAGCTATGGGCTTATCTATGATATTCACTAACGGCTTATGATCCGTTTCAATAATGATATCGTGTTTGCCGTATATATATGAATAAAATTTCTCGCAGGCATAAACACATGCTAATAATTCTTTCTCGATTTGTGCGTAATTTTGCTCGGCCTTAGTCAATGACCTTGACGCGTAGCTTACGGGCAAATTGTCTTGGAGCAGACACGCTCCGAGACCATTCTTACTGGAGTCCACAGACATTACTACAGGCTTATTTACATCATAGTATTGTAACACCGGTACTTCTTCTGTGAGATATCTCTTGAGACGATCAAAATCCTGCTGATGGGAGTTATCCCAGTGCCACTCAATATATTTTTTTAACAACTGCCTCAAGTGGTGGGTTTTGTCCGACAAGTTATTCACAAACTTTCCAACATAGTTTACAAGACCTAAAAAACGTTCTAAGTCTTTCTGATTTTCGGGTGTTGGCATATTTTTTATGGCAGACGTATGGGACTCGTCAGGATAAATTCCATTTCGCGTTATTTTATGTCCAAGATACTTAATTTCAGACAATCCAAACTTGCACTTGTTTACATTAAGTTTCAAATTTATTTGACGACACCGTTCAAGAACTTTTCTTAATCGATCGTCATGTTCTTCTTTAGTGCGGCCATATATCAGTAGATCGTCAACGAATAGGCATATTCCGTCTCCTAAATCATCGAAACATTCAAAAAGCTTTTTGTGGAAGACCTCAGATGCTGAGGTTATCCCATACGGTAGCCGAAGAAATTTGTATCTTCCAAATGCCGTATTAAAAGTACATAAATTTGTACTCTCCGCAGATAGTTTTAACTGCCAAAAACCATTCTTCGCATCTAAAGTGCTAAAAAACTTAGCCCCAGATAAGTTGGCGGTTATTTCATCTAATGTGGGTAAACGATAGTGTTCCCGTTTAATTGCTTTGTTTAGATCTTTGGGATCTAAACAAATACGTAGATCTCCATTAGGTTTCCTCACTACGGTCATGCTATTTACCCAATCAGTGGGCCCCTCTGTGGTGTATGTCACACCCTAATAACACAGCTGATCACAGCTGATACACATCTGATGGAAACTTAACTAATATTAACCTTTGTACCTTTTCCCAGAACTAAGGAATGTAAGAGACCTTGATATTGATTCCAAGAAAATAGTATTAAATAAATTACCATATGTTCTATTTAGCATACCAAACCTTTAGTATAAAAGCAGTGTAATTGTTACTCAATAAATCAGTATTAAATCAGTATTACTGCAGTATTTCCTCGAGTCTCGTCTTATCATTATAACCCGTAACGCTCCACATCTCATGGCTACCCTGCCAGGCGGGCTGCCCCAGGCAGCCCTGAATTAGTGAACAAGTGCCAGAACCAAGATACTGAGAGCAGGACACTTCATCAGCGACCCTGCCAGAGCACCGCACATCTCATGGCGACCCTTCCAATGCCGCACAACTGAGTGGATATAAGCCCCGATATAGTCATCAACGTCAGCCACTTCAGCACCGCATTGCCAACGTTATTAGAGGAAGAACCAAGTGCCAGTGCGGCCTAGTGCCGTACTGGCGGCGCGCTGCGTCTTCCAGTCAGACTTCACGAGCCGCCTCGGTATACATAGACACCGAACAGCCAGCTCCGCTGCGCCAGCCATCGAGCTTCACTACGTTACGCCAGCCATCCAACTCTACTACGCTACATCAGCGACCCAGCTCCACTACGCTACGCCAGCCAGACAGCTCTACTGAAGCCGAACAAGCCAAAGCAGAGCGTCACCGCGCGTCACCAGCACCAGCCCCATCGCCGCTACCACAGCTTCAGGGCACAGCTGATACCATCACTGACTGACTTCAGGTCCACAAATGCCTGACAGCTGATCACCAGCTGATCATAAGTCCACGTGAATAAGTAATTAATTAAGGTACTTATAAAACTTTTACTATAATATATGTAGTATGTACTAGTTAGTAAAATTAAAAAAAAATATATATTTAACAATTTGAGTGACGTAGAATTTTTTAAAGTAAAATTTTAATTAATAATAAAGAAAGTTAATAATAAATTTTATCGAATTGTTAAAAGAGTGATTTTTTTTTTAAATCTAATAATGTGTAAACTTTATGGTACTAAACCAATTTATTTTATAAATAATAAGTAAATAAGAAATACTGCCGCTTGATGACGAGGTGATAATTTGATTAAGATTTACAAATCTAAAAATAGCAACCAACAGTCCACCTGTACAACAACATCTGGACTTCTCGAGTTACAATACGTTCACGATACACACAGACGTATCGAGTATAATATAGGATTAGTGTTATCAAAATAAAAATAGATTCCCAGAATATAAAAATATAATATTAAAATAATATACTAGAATGTTGAATAGTTTTAAAATAATGATAATAAGGATTCCAACTATGACAGGTCTGATCAACCAAGAATAGTGGAAATTCTTAAAAAGTCAAATAATTAGCCTGAATTAAATAAGTTTCAATAAACGAGACTATAACGAAATAATGAGACAAACAGACTGAATTACCAGTCAGAATAATATTATCTTATACTCGCCATCCTTACTAATAGTGTGTCGAATCTAGTACTCAATCGCGTACGGAACGAGCTTTCCCCGCGAGAGAATTAGGTATGTTTTGCAAGGCACAATAAATAAAACTGTATGCATATTGCATACTATATAACGACGACACCGCGTGTATTATTAGCTACGAGTATAGCTCAATGTATAAATAAATGTAAAACCGGGTACGGATCCCGAGTATTGTATAATTAAAGGTGTCTCAAAAGTAAGTGATAACGATGATAGGCGAGTCATAGAGTCATATTAAACAACTTTCATTATTTGTCTTTGAGTGCTTATTAACTGAGCGCTCCCGTGCTTTGGAATGCACGTTAAGCCATTTATCCAACAGCTGTCTATGATAGCAGTTGTTAAGCCAAGTTAGAGGCTTGAGAATTTCTAACAGTCAACTTGCCCATTTAGTTACTTGACAAAAGCCTAATCGAAATAAGGTCTAGTTTCCCCTCAGGTTGGAAGGTCAGATGGCAGTCGCTTCCGTAAAAACTAGTGCCTACGCCAAATCCTGAGATTACGTAGGAGGACGATTATGACTAGGATTAAATAAATATAGAAATCGTGTCCCGCCGCAATCAGTGGTAAACCCGAGAGGTGCCATTGAGCGAGTAGGTAGATACATAATTATTAGCAAGGTACACCAGAAATACAAGGCAGGCAGCAAATCCTTGAAACCTTGAACATGATTCGATCGAGCATCAATCGTGCAAGTCCTTGGACACATAGTATAATGTAGTGTTAAAAGCACTGTCTGAAAGGTATATACCTACCTCTAAATGGTATTTACGCGCGCTTATGTATACAATTTATGTATAAAATCCTTGTATTACTGAGTTATAATTAAAGGTCGGCCGACCATAAAATAATGCATGCCGTGTACCTTAGCAAGCTTAGCAAGCTTAGCAAGCTTAGCAAAAAGTGATGCCCAATTGCACACTTGATGTCACATACTAAGTGACAAGTTAAAAAAAGGGATATGACGTCGAAATAAAAGATTACAGTAGATGCGCATAAATAAAAAGAGAACAAAATAACTTGCAAGTCACAATGACTATAATGGTTTAAAAATAAATTAAAAAATAATGACAAATATTGATGTACACAATATTTGTTATTATGGTAAAAAAATTTTTATAACAAACAAAAGAAAAATAACGACATGGTGCAACGTCGTAAACACAAACTAATAATGGTATTATCATTAAAGAATACCATAATTTATGTATTATAAAATATATAATTATATATAAAAAAAGAAAATACCATATACAAAACAAGGGTCGTCATCAAAGCGAGTATTTAATTCCAGTTATATTAGTATGGATAAAGAAAATTTTGTATCTTTAGATTTAGTTTAGTTTTAATTTATTTACTGTATTCGTTTTAATAAATATTTCTCATTCTGTTTGAAAAAGAAATAATGTCAATAAATAAAATGAGATTTCTTTAATTTTTCGTAATTAATATTTAGAAATAAGTTATTTTATATTTAGTTTTAATTTTTTAATTACTTTTTTTTTTAATATATGTATAATCTTATAGTATTAATAAGTGTATTAAATACAAAAAAAAAGAATAACAATGTTTACTTTAAAATTTAAGTACATTACGATGCTAAAATGATTATGCCAATCCATCTGATCGCATACCACCTACCATATAAGGAACAAGAAATGTAAACATTTAGTAGAATTAAGAAACCATGTATACCATAGACTTAAGTTACTTTAAGAAACCATGTAAACCATAGACATAAGAAGTTTACAGAAGCCAAAAAATAGTAGTTATGTATTTTACTATTTTTTGTCTCAAAAAAACGGGGAAGCTGTGGTGTATGTCACACCCTAATAACACAGCTGATCACAGCTGATACACATCTGATGGAAACTTAACTAATATTAACCTTTGTACCTTTTCCCAGAACTAAGGAATGTAAGAGACCTTGATATTGATTCCAAGAAAATAGTATTAAATAAATTACCATATGTTCTATTTAGCATACCAAACCTTTAGTATAAAAGCAGTGTAATTGTTACTCAATAAATCAGTATTAAATCAGTATTACTGCAGTATTTCCTCGAGTCTCGTCTTATCATTATAACCCGTAACGCTCCACATCTCATGGCTACCCTGCCAGGCGGGCTGCCCCAGGCAGCCCTGAATTAGTGAACAAGTGCCACAACCAAGATACTGAGAGCAGGACACTTCATCAGCGACCCTGCCAGAGCACCGCACATCTCACCTCAACTTTAGCGATAATTTGTTGTCTCTCCATCTCATCTAATTTCTGTTTAATTTTTTCTTTCAGCGCAACAGGTACTTTTCGTGGGGCGTGTACTACAGGACGTATACCTTCGTCTATCCCTATCCTGTACTCACCCGGCATGCAACCTATGCCATCAAACACATCTGCGTATTTTTTAAGAAGCGTGGTCTTTAAGTCGTCATCACACTGAGTACCTACTGACAGTACCAACTGTACTAAGTTCAATTCTTGGGAGGAATCCCTACCTAGTATGGCGAATTTACGTCGGCTATCAGAAGGGAAACCCTTACTTGCCAGAATTTCAGTTGCCCGAATTTTGACTGCCATACTATTCAACTGCCATAATATTGTTTCTTATAATTTCGTATGCCATAGTCATTATTTACCATATTAATCAAATGCCAGAATCTTTATTTCCCATAATATCAATTCCAATAATATCTTTTTCCATAATCATTGTAATCCATAATTATCACATGCTATACTTTTATTTGCCATCCATCTCTACTGTTCGAATCGAATAGCTGAGAATGAAAATCCATAATTTTAATGAAATTTAAAAGAGCAGAATAACTTGTTTGAAAAGCTACTTTACTACTTAATCCGACTCGGATCACAGATAGGTTAGAAGAGGATAGTGGGAGCTTTGCTCCCGCTATCCTCTTCGAGGTTATTTTTTTATAAAAGAGCAGAAAAACTTGTTTGAAAAACTACTTTACTACTTAATCCGACTCGGATCACGGATAGGTTAGAAGAGGATAGCGATAGGTTATTTTTTTATAAAAGAGCAGAAAAACTTGTTTGAAAAGCTACTTTACTACTTAGTCCGACTCGGATCACGGATAGGTTAGAAGAGGATAGCGGGAGCTTTGCTCCCGCTATCCTCTTCGAGGTAATTTTTTTATAAAAGAGCAGAATAACTTGCATGCTTGCATGCTTGCTTGCTTGCTTGCTTGCTTGCATGCATGCATACTTGCTTGTTTGCATGCATGCGTGATGCAATTATTTTCGAGCGCCTACAGAAATTTAATAAGCTAATTCATAGTTAGGATTATTTCGGAAAGAAACTGTATTTAGTATGGCATTTAAATATTCTGTTAAATAATATTATTGCACTTAATAATATGGATAACAATACGTATGGAATTCGTATCATTCTGTCATGTAATATTCGGGAATACAAGAGTATGTCAAACGATTTTTCTAGTAAATGAACCATTCGGGCAAATAAAAATCGGGCAAATGTTTATCGAGCAATTGAAATTATTCCATATGAATTTCGGGCAAACAATAGACACCCCTATCAGAAACTCTAAAATATATTCTATATCTTTATATCTTAACTTTAAATGGCACCTTCCTAATACCTTTATATCGCCCCCAGAGTACCCTCGCAGCTTAGTTGTAATAGGTAAAAGATCATCTTCTGTTACACCTATTTTCTCTAGGTAACTACGTGGTAAAATGTTCGTATCCGAGCCCGTGTCAATTTTAAACGAGATTTCGGCATTATTTATCTTCACTAATACCGACCAATCACTACTGTTATTAAAGTAATAAATTACCTGATCGGAGTTCTCCTCTTCGGTACATAGTTCAAACACGCGACACATACGCGAAAAATGGTTGTAACGACTGCATCGCAAACATCTCTTGCCGTAAGCGGGACATTTCTGACTACCGTGAACCCCTCCACACATTTGACAAATAGCACGCGCGTTATGTCCATTATTCCGCTGCCCATATGGTCTTCTATAAAATGATCCAGGTGATCGCTCGGCGGGTACAGGACGCGAGAAAGGTGGTCGTGCAGAGCGCGCGCCGCGCCAAGCGTCACGGCCGCGGCTTCCGCTGGTTGCCCCCCGACGGGACATAAAATTGACCTCGTTGACATCTTCACCACAACCTTGTGCACCGCCGTTGCCTATGTAATAAGCGTGTTGTTCAGTCAACTCCTTCTTAATTGTTCCGGCTTGCATTCTCGACATTTGTGCAATATTACAAATTTCGATAGATTTTGTGAGCGTCAAATTTGGTTCTCGGAAAAGCCTTTCTCTCATTGCACTGTCTGTAATGCCGCAAATTAGTCTGTCTCGCACCAAATCATCACACAAGTCTTTGAATTCGCACTTACTAGCTAATTTCTTTAATTCGAATGAGTATTGTTCTAGTGACTCCCCATCCTTCTGTTCCCGCGTAAAAAAACAATGCCTCTGTACGGTAATGTTTTTCCGTGACAAGAAGAAAGAATCAAATTTTACTAAAACACTTTTCAAATCCGTACACGTCGTTTCATCAAACTCTTCATACACTTCACGTCCCTGTTCACCTATTAAATGTAGTAAAATGTTTATTTGCACTTTTACGTCCTTTTTTGCTAGTTCACACGCGGCAAAATAGATTTCGAATGATTTTTTCCATTTTTCCCAGTCTTTTGAAATGTTTCCAGCCGTTATATTTTCTAAATTGTTTAAAAACGTAAATGGCGGCGGAGGAGGTAACGCGGATTCCATTTTGTCACCACACAGCAACTTACTACGTCGAGCGTAACTGATACAGTTTATTTACAAATGCACTCCCAACAGTTCTTGTAATCCTTATTCACACCAGGAAATAGTAATCGTTTTCAACTTTTAAGAATTACTCCGACTGCGCCATGTTTAGGTATGCAGGTAACGGGACGCGTTAGTAAAACAAGAGGTCGAGACAAAGACTGATTTATTTAAATCTAGGTCTACCTACATGATATATCACAATCTACCCACACATATGAGGTATTTTTTAAAGAAATGGCCTCTTTCATCGAGTTTTTTGCAATTAAAAAAAAATTACTTTTTCAAAAGTACGATTTTTTAAGAAAAACTTTTTAATTATTAGACTTACACATTTTATTCCTAAAAACGAATTATTTGCAATTTAAAGAGCTTTCATTTGACACCTCATTTGTTGCAATACGTTGAATATTTAAAGAGATAATCGATAAAACTTGATACCACCAACCGCCATCTTTGTGACGTCATAGTTACCCCCTCCACCACTTTAGAGAGTGACGACATCGAGTTTCATACTTGGGAAACGTCACTGAATCCAACGATACCAGTCGTCGGTAGGCGACTGCTCGTACAAACGAACTTCGTTATTTGACGACTTTTTTCAAATTGGCCTCTCTACTACTTGCGGAACACGTGTTCCTATTGTTTCACGAATGCCTGTTGTTAATTGCCGAGTTTTTATGGATGTTTTGGGCTGCGGATGGACGCGTCCGTACCCTATCGTGTCCCAAACAAGACTTCGAGTACCTCCTTCCTTAGGCCTTGGTCGTTCTGACGCCGTCACCGGCTGCGTGCAGCGGCCCGTCGCACGCGGCGTCTGAATGGTATGTTCGACAATGTTCGGGCGCGGTCGTTCTCGCCCGTCGCGAGCGACGTCCAAACGCGAAAATTTTTCAGACGTCGCGTGCGACGGGCCGCTGCACGCAGCCGGCGACGGCGTCAGAACGACCAAGGCCTTATGGAAGTCGGTAAAAATTAGGTCACTCGGCATGGTTATTTCGCAGACATCGTGGAAGGGTATCCCCACCGATCAGGAGGTCGCACTATCCTGCCGGAACGAGTACGATAAAATGCATTAGTTTGACCTTGACCGTGTTCATTGCGATCAGCTGATTGTAAAATTGGTTGGACGGGGCTGGATGTTGTTCGCGTGACTAATGAGGGTGGAGTGACGTCATCATCGAAACTAACAAACTTCGAATCCTGTCTTCGATATGAGTCTACAATCAGATGTTTTCTGTTTCGTCGTAATATATTACCGTTAGGCATTGCGATCAGATATGACCTAGGCCCTAATATGCGATCAACTGTAGCGGGAACCCAACTGTTACCTACTCGAACTTTAACTTTTTGTCCTGGAATAAGAGATTTTAAATTTTTAGTTCGTGAATCGAAATAATGTTTTTGCTTTACTTGTCTTTGTTTTAATTTGTTATGCAGTAAGTGACGGTCTGCAATTTGTGGCATTGTTGGGTTACTTTTACAAGGTATGACACTGCGTAGTTTCCTGTTGTAAAGTAATTCTGCGGGTGACGGTAAGCTATCGCTAATGGGGGTACATGAGTACTCTAATAGTGCTAAGTCCAAATCTGACGCGTCGTAATTAGTTTTCCATCGGAAGACCAGCGCTCGCATTTGCCCGCATTATGCTGAGATGGAACCCTTTCGTGACAACACAACTTTCCTGTTTTTGTTTATTTTTATTTTTGCTTTCCTATTTGTTAGTTGTTTTGTCCCGAATAAATATTTCTTATTTCTTATCTTATATTTTTTTCATCATGTTTTTTAGGGTATGAATCGATCGTTCCACCTGTCCATTTGACTGTGCGTAACCGGGTGAAGACGTAACGTGGTGACATTTCCAATTTAAAGAAAACTGTTTGAATAGAACTGACGAAAATTCGGGTCCGTTGTCACTCATAACAATTTTAGGTATACCGTGTCTGCGGAAAATGCGTTTTAACTCTGCAATTACATTTTCTGATTTTAAACTTTGCAGCTGTGACATCTCTATAAATTTACTAAAGTAGTCTACGACGATTATATACGACTGATTTGCCAAATGGAAAATATCTATGCCCACTTTACGCCATGGTTTGTCCGGTATTTCATGCGGTATTAGTGGTTCCTTACAGTTTTGCTTCCTGTACGTCAGACACGCCTGACAGTTTGACAAATAGTCTTGTAACTGTGAATTAATGTTTGGCCAGTCAGTATACTGTTTCTCTTGCCCTAAGTTTACATTTCTCTAATCCCAGGTGACTAGAGTGAATTTTCTTTAGTATATCGTTGCGCATACATCTAGGCACGACAATTCGATTTCCCTTCCAAACCATACCGAAATCAGTTGTTAATTCGTCTTTGATATTCCAGTAACATTTTATAAGATCGTCAACCTGGTCTTTATCGTTTGGCCAACCGCGTTTAATAACTTTTATTAAGGTTTGAAGTTCCTGGTCCTCCTTTGTATATTTCTGAATTTCCGATGAGTGCGTGTCGATTAAAAAATTGCTAGCCGCGAGGGCACAAACTTGTGCTTGCGAGTCGAGATGGTCTCGCGGTGGGAGGGGGGTGTCCGCGTTCGGTGCAGGTGCACGCGATAGCGTATCTGCGATGTATAGATATTTACCTGATTTGTACACAAGTGTAAATGTGTACGGATATAATCGCATTAGCAGTCTCTGTAAGCGTGCAGGTGCATTCACCAGGGGTTTATTAATTATGTTTACTAGTGGTTTATGGTCGGTTTCGATAATTACATTTATACGCCCATAAATATATGTGTAAAACTTCTCGTATGCAAAAACACAAGCGTACAACTCTTTTTCGATCTGAGCGTATGACTGCTCTGTTTTTGTAAGCGACTTGGATGCATAACACACCGGGAGGTTATTTTGCAATAAACAAGCACCTAAACCGTGTTTGCTGGCGTCAACTGAGATTACCACTGGGGCGTTTATGTCGTAGTATTGCAGTACAGGGGTGGTGATTAATAGTACATTACTTACCAAGGGCGATAAAACAAAGAATGTCTCAGATCGCAGGTATTTTACGCCCGTGCCGAAGGCAAGGGCGATAAATATGCGATCTGAGGCTTTCTTTATTATCGTCCGTGGTAAGTACACAATTTTATGTCACCCCCTGGCCAGGAAGTGGGTTTTTTCGCGCGCGGAGCGTGCGATAATGGCCACTTTATGGCTAGGTGTGACATAAAATATTTTTCAGATGCCTAAAACAATCTTCATGAGTTTTGTCCCAATGCTATTCGATATCTTTCTGTAATAGTTCTCCTAAAACTGCAGTTTTCTTAGAGAAATTAGGTATGAAATTGCTGTTCATCATGTTTTTTAGGGTCTGAATCGATCGTTCCACCTGTCCATTTGACTGTGCGTAACCGGGTGAAGACGTAACGTGGTGAAATTTCCAATTTAAAGAAAACTGAATAGAACTGACGAAAATTCGGGTCCGTTGTCACTCATAACAATTTTAGGTATACCGTGTCTGCGGAAAATGCGTTTTAACTCTGCAATTACATTTTCTGATTTTAAACTTTGCAGCTGTGACATCTCTATAAATCTCTAAAAATCTTCATTAGACATGTGGAAAAACGTTACTTTTCGATCACCGTTATTGTTATTCCCGTTCCAAAAAAATCACATTAAAAAATCACCGTGACTTTGTCACTTCGGTTATTTCGTGTCACGACATTTGCGTGTCGATCGTTCCCGGCAGTTACTGAT
Source organism: Cenopis cana (assembly GCA_951800055.1). Taxonomy (NCBI): domain Eukaryota; kingdom Metazoa; phylum Arthropoda; class Insecta; order Lepidoptera; family Tortricidae; genus Cenopis; species Cenopis cana. The sequence continues at coordinate 2,524,909 of OX637474.1, read as the reverse complement.
ATTTTTGTAACAACTGATGTTACTCTGTGACAGCGCACCGCAGTCACAGTCACAGTTAGTAACAGCGGTCACGACTGTCACGAGGCACGACGCGACGCGTCGCTTACACACTGTTCCAGTGATATCGTCGCTAAATAACAACGTTATTTTGTAACGTTGTTACTTCGTGACAAGTCACACTGTTACTTTTTAACGGCGGATCACCGTGATTTTTTCATCGTGAAGTTATTTATCACCCACCTCTAATCTTCATGAGTTTTGTCCCAATGCTATTCGATATCTTTCTGTAATAGTTCTCTTAAAACTGCAGTTTTCTTAGAGAAATTAGGTATGAAATTGCTGACGTATGTCACTAACCCCAGAAATCTTTCGACGTCCTTTGCATTTTCCGGAGCAGGCATGTCCCTGATCGCCGCGATATGGGTGTCGTCCGGGCGAATCCCATCGCTGCAGATTTTATGGCCGAGGTATTTAATTTCAGTTAATCCGATTTTGGATTTGTTTCTGTTTAATTTAATGTTGATTTCTTCACATCTTTTCAACACTGCTCTCAGCCTCTGATCGTGTATTTCTTTCGTTTGACCATAAACTAATAAATCATCAACAAAAAATACGACACCCTCAATGTCATCAAAATGACCGTATAAACGTTTATGGAAGATTTCAGAAGCTGATGATATACCATAAGGCATTCTTAAGAATGTATATCTCCCAAATACAGTATTAAACGTGCAGAGATCGGAACTGGTGGGGTGTAGTTTTATTTGCCAAAAACCTTGCTTCGCGTCTAGTGTACTAAAGTACTTTGCACCCAGCAATTCAGCCGTAATTTCGTTAAATGTTGGTAATTTAAAATGCTCGCGCCTAATTGCTTTATTTAAATCTCGTGGATCCAAGCATATGCGTAAGTCACCGTTGGGTTTTTTTACATACTATTAACCCAATCTGTGGGTCCTTCTACTTTGGAAATAATTCCTTCTTTCTCCATTTCAATCAATTTTGTTTTTATTTGATCTTTTAACGCCAACGGTAACTTTCGAGGTGCATGAACCACTGGGGAAACTTCATTATTTAACTGTATTTTATATTCACCCGGTAAGCAACCCATGCCTTCAAAAATATCTGGAAATTCATCTAATATTTTTTCGCTTGAAGAGCTGTCTTGAATAGACATTGTTCGTTTAATTAGGTTTAATTCTTCGCATGCATGCCTGCCTAGTACAGGAGGTGATTCGACATCGGCAATTATAAAGTTCAAAAAATATATATTTTCCTTGTAAATTACTTTTAGATAGCATTTTCCTACTACACTAATATTACCCCCGGAGTAACCCTTTACCTTAATTGACGTCTTAGTTAGATTCTGTGCACTTAATTCAATTTTGTCTAAAAATCGTGTAGGCAAAACATTTACATCCGACCCCGTATCCAACTTGAAACATACGTCAGCCTTGTTTATCTGTAAATCAACTGACCAGTCACTGTTTATGTTGTTAACTTGAGCGATTACCTGATCGGTGGAGTCCTCCTGTATTTCGTACACACGGCGCGATGATCTACACATTCTCGCATAGTGATTCATCCTATTACAGCTGTTACACCGCACACCGAATGCGGGGCATTCCATTCTTCTGTGCGCGCGGCCGCAATTTCCACAGCCTGATGTGACCGTTCGCCTCGGTTTATTTAACATTGCTTGCGAAGATGTATAACGATTAAATGTATTCCCGCTAGTGGGACATTGGTTTAAATATGTCGACCTTGTGTTACGACATTCCTGAGGTTCTTGAGTGTGTTTGAAAACATCAGATCGCGTCGGTGTGATCGGGGGCTGTCGCGGGCGACTGAATGCGGCTGGCGCGGGTCGTTTGTTTATTTGATGCACGTCATATGTTGCAGTCCCGCCGCTGTTATCACTTTGGGCCATTTCATGTACGTGATGCTCGTCATTATTTGTTTTTATAGATAAGGCCTGCATCCTTGACATCTCCGCCAATTTACATATATCAATAGCCTTCTTTAACGATATGTCTGGTTCCCTGAGCATTCTTTCCGAGAGCCCCACATCTCTCACGCCACATATGAACCTGCTGCAGACTAATCCATCGCTCAAGGCTCCAAATTCACATTTAGCCGCTATTTTATTTAATTCGAAGATGTACTGTTCAGTTGACTCCAACTCTTTTTGATCTCTTTTGAAAAACTTATGCCTTTCGACTGCCAAGTTCTTCACGGGTATAAAAAAGTCATCATATTTCTGTAACAATTCTTCGACCGTATCAATATTATCTGTAAATTGCTCGTACACTTCTCGGCACCTGTTTCCGATGATATGTAGCAATATATTTATTTGCAATTTCTTGGACTTTTTAGACAACTCACACGCTTCGTAATAAATTTTAAAAGATTTCTTCCAATTTTCCCATTCTGCACTTAAATTTACGGACGTTACATTGGAGAGATTGTTCTCGAATAAGAATGGTGGCGGTGGTTGTAAAATCGACTCCATACTTGTAATAATTTCTTCCTTTGAGTCCTCAAATTGGTCACTTTCACTGTCTGTCATTTACTCACAAGACAAAACAAGTTCTATATCCTTTTTTTTGTTCTCTGTATCAAAGAATTGTATATTCATTAGGTAATAGGTATAGACATCCACAAGGTACATTATCGATTGTAAATTTTCCTATAGCTTACAAAACTATCTTTAACAAAAATGTAAGTATTCTATTCATTTATTTTCTTTAAAAAAAGGAGGTTGTAGGTGTTCTTATTTAGTACATGTGGGTAGCATGATATTGGTAATAATAAATCACTCTCAGCCCAGTGCCCGTGTTTGATTGTCGACTCCCAGTACATGTACCTTGACAAAACGCACTGGTTCTCCCGATTGGATTTGACAACATATATTGAACAACGGGACAATAACTATAAGTTATAACAATGGTAGCCGTGTATTTCTATTTTAAAAACTCCCCATGTTCAACAATTTTTCTGCTTCGCCTTAAGGTTGACTGGTAGAGAATGCCATATGGCATTAAGTCCGCCTTTTGTACGATAAGTTTTTCTTTTGTGCAATAAAGATTAAATAAATAAATGTTCAGTTGACGTGTTATTTCAAGAAACAGCAAATAGTTAAACCCAAATATTTCATTGAAATTGTAATCCAACGCAACAAAAGAGGTTAATTTATACACTTGGCTGTTAAAACTGCATAGAATTTAATGACTTCGGGTCGGGTAGCTAAACAAGTAAACACACAGTTTAAGTAAATTTCGTCATTGCTTAATTTCTTTATATTTTCGCGTTTTGGTTTCTTTGTCTACTCCATCCCTTCTTTGTCAACGTTTTGTTTCAGGTGATCAAACCACTCATTATACAGGTTTTACCATATTTATTTTTTCTTTTGTTTTTATCGGAGGATTAAAGTTCACTCACATAACTCGTCGCCAGTGTGATGTCCTCCAATTAGGTCGCTCGGGGTATTAAATAAAACCAACATTTTAGGCTATTAGTTTGGGTCAGCTGTCCTGCCTTCGCTCCACAGCCGGTCGATGTCAAGTGACGTGCGACTTCTGTACGCCTTGCTAGGAGAACCTACCCGCCATCATTTATTTATAACGCCAGTACACCACATTATGACATTGTCATAGTCATTTCGGTATGTTTGTCGTAGAACGATATCATTGGGTGTGAACCCTGTAACTTTTATATGTATATCGAGGAAATAAAGTGTCTACTCGTCGTACGGTTGTGGAGTATCTTTTCAAATCAGAAGTGAGCATTATTCACGAATGCCCACAGCAAAGGCATGTAAGTACAAATTGTACCCTTAAACCATTCAGACTATATTTTTGGTACTTAATATTACAACGATTTCACAATCGTTGCCATAAGTTGAGACCGCTTAAAATATATTTTTGACGATCTTGATATTGTACTTATCACGATTTTTAATGTGTTACATTTGAAAAATATATGATGTAACTTTAGTGAATTCTAGAAATTTTGTTGATCTAGTAAACAAAGTAGACATTCAGTGGCGTGCAGTCCATAAAGACAAAAAGACATTGCCTACCCTGACATTGTGACAGTCATTTATATTTATTCTAGGCTTTATAATCCATGTTCAATGGATAAATTTAATCACAAAACCATAAATTAACGTTAACGCCATCTATTGACTCTTCAAAGTAAAATTTCTGTTATTCCAACGCGATGCGGACTAATACATTATCACGCTGCACTAGCGCCGCCGTGCCGCCGTCTGCGGTGAATATCCTGTATGCACGGGATAAAGGGATGTGCACCGTGTTGGTACTTCTTGATTTTTCCCGTGCATTTGACTGTCTAAATATAGATCTTCTTTTATCTAAGTTATCTTACTATGGATTTGACAGTAATACTTTGAAGTGGTTCAACAGCTACCTCTATAACCGGTGTCAATATGTAAAAATAAAGCAAAGCGATGGATCCACATGTGCTTCAAACCAAGCCAATGTGACTAGAGGAGTACCGCAGGGATCAGTTATCGGACCAATCCTATTTATTTTATATTCAGCCGATATAAAGTCCCGCATCACACACTGTAGGTATCACGTCTACGCAGATGACATACAGGTGTACATCTCCTGTAAGCCATCTGACATAGACAGCGCCATTGAGAAGCTTAATGTGGATCTCGCAAACATTACCACCTGGGCCACAGAAAATTGCCTTCTCCTAAACCCTAACAAAACAAAATACCTGATCTTTGGGAGTAGGCAACAGTTATCTAGTATTAGTCCCACTGTAAATGTCACTCTTATGGGTGAACCCATAGAGCGCGTGCATGAAGCACGCAACCTAGGCCTTTTAATGGACACGGACCTTCGCTTCGAAAAGCATACAGCCAATAGTGTCAGAAGCTGCTTCTATAAACTCAAAATCCTGTATAGAATTAGGCCCTTTCTTAGTGAAACACTGCGTATACAGCTTGTGGAGTCATTAGTTTTATCCAGGCTTAACTATGTGGATGCAGTTGTTGGACCACGGCTCCTTGCAAAGACTAAGAAACTTATCATGGACAAAGTACTTGACTGGTTTACCGTTAACAATCTGTTACTTAATGCTAAGAAAACTAAATGTGTCAGATTTTCTTTGCCTAATGTTAGACCGGTGGAAACTAGTATACTCTTAAATAACGAGTGCTTAGAAATAGTAGATAAAGCAATATTCTTAGGTATAACATTAGACAAAAATCTACAATGGAGTCCCCACATAGCCGTTATGGCACGTAAATTAAGTTCAGCCGCATATGCTATCAGAAAAATCAGGCAACTTACCAATGTAGAAACAGCTCGCCTAGTTTATCATAGCTATTTTCATAGTGTTATGTCGTATGGTATCCTGGTTTGGGGTAAAGCAGCTGACATACAGACAATTTTTGTGTTACAAAAAAGAGCCATTCGCTCCATATATAACCTAGGCTCACGTGAATCTTTAAGAGAACTCTTTAAAGAAATCAACATTTTAACTGTAGCGTCCCAGTACATCTATGAGAATATTGTTTATGTCCTTAAGAACATAGACTCCTTCTGTAAAAATTCTGATATACATAATTTTAATACTAGAAATAAAAATAAAATTGCCACTAAAAAATTTCGTGTCCGTAAAGTATACAAATCTTTTGTAGGTCAATGTGTCCGTTTTTATAATAAGTTACCTGATGAAGTTTTGAATTTACCTTTTCCAGCTCTTAAAAAGTACTTGAAAAAATCATTGATGTCGAAGGCTTATTACAAGGTTGAGGACTATCTAACAGACAGAAAAGCATGGCCCAAACCAGATACTTAAATAGAGTAAAGATTCATATATTGTGTATTTTTTAATTTTATCTAGTTGACGCAGTTCTTGCAAGAAAACATATCAAAAGATTTATAACTAAATTTATAGTCTAAAGGATTCAATTTTTTTTTTCCTAAATAGAATTTGATAATGCTAAGGTATACAGTTTCGAAATGTTTTCTTGCAGAATTACACACTGTCATAACTGGTTTTTTTCCTCATTTTATTCTTTGTTTTTTGTGTTGCTTTATATAGATACTTAGATTTCTTGATCTTAAGTAGGTTAAGTATTATCATTTATCATTGTAATAAGCATATTTTTGTGAGAAAATGGCTGACTGTCGAGTTTCTTTCGGCGTTTCTTCTCGGCAGTGGCCTCTGTGAAACGCTAGTAGGGTTTGACTTGTAAAAGTGCCATTGCGGCCTACTTACAGAATAAAGTTCATTTTATTCATTTCATTTTATTCATTTTATTCATTTTATCCAGCGTGTCCAGAATGCATGTGCTCGTTTTTGTTTTAACATTCCGTTGAGGGCCCATGTGACGCCATTCTTAAACAAACACAATATCTTGAAAATGCGGCACCGTCGAAAGCTTCATATGGCCAGTCTGCTTTTTGGGGTTATGAAACACAAGACTCCAGTATATCTCGTCGATAAGCTGTCCTTCCAAACAGCTCGTCGAAGTCGGCAGTGCGTAACACACTTGATAGTGCCCCGACATGCTACCGCAGCTTTCCGTGGCAGTTTTCGTTACGCGGCTTCCAAGATTTGGAATAATATCCCGCCGCCTATCAGGAGCCTGCAAAACGTACATAGTTTTAAAATGAATCTTAAAAAAATCATGCACGATCACCAGCGCAAGCAGGAAAATCTGTGTCTAGAAACTAGCTGCATTTGATGAGGTACTCACCATTAGTTTAAGTCCCACTTGCATTGCCATGTCTATATGCCCCTTTGTTAAAATAGTAAATAGTTCATAGAAAGTAAGTAATTGTACGTAGGCATTCTGTTATATCCCACTTTAATTCTAATTTCTGTAATTGTAAACCCAAATATTATTAAACAGTCATTTAGCTGTAAGTGTCAAATCAGCAAACACGTAATGATAGATTGACGTGCATTTGACGTTTAAGTTTTTTTTTTTTTTTTTCTTTGTTGCCATCTTTTCCACTGTCGCTAGTGGTAGGCTGCGTTCATGTTCAATGCAAACTTAAGGCCTACACACACGAGACCTACTACTAGTCGGTGCGTCTGTGCAAATTATTATTATTGTTTTATATTCAATGTTCTTTCGTTTTTGTTACAATTTATTACTGTGTGTGCTCATAGTTTTGTTTTTATCCGTGTAGTGTTACCCGCCGTGCCATCACCAAATGGGCCCTACGGAAGACCAGCGCCGGCTGCAATGCCGGCATTATGCTGAGTTGGGTCCATTTCGTGACACGGTTTTATAGTATATAATTGTGTTTGTCCTTTTTTATCACGAATAAATATTTGAACTTTGAACTTTGAAGGCAAAAACTATTTCTGCCTAGATTAGGCTACATTTATCTATGTGTGGGTGTGTAGCGACGCGGATTCACTGTAGTGTACACCTCTATAGCATGAGGCATACAGCAGCAAAACTCACGCACACAAACGCACGGGTAGACAGTGCCTCATCCCGAGCGCCTACTACGAGCGAGATTATACGGCTATTTGAAAAGTTGCATTGGTCAAATAATTTGTGCAAAAAACGATAAATACGGTAACCATTTCATTTTTTCCGGATATATTTGAATGGCAAAGTTTGTTTACTTTTCTTCTTGGTCGCCATTGTTTGCATAAATAAAAATGTAATTGTTTGTTTGTTGTGTTGAGTGTCAGTGTTCGGTTCAAAGTGTGAAGTGATAGATTTTGTTGGAAAAATGGATAATTTTCATTGTGAAAGTGTGGTGTGTGCGTGCTAAAAATAAAAGATAATACGTTTCCAAACTTTCTTTCCTTATACGAGTAGATTACGCAATGCAATAATTTTGGTAAGTCAATACTCATAGCTCTAATTTTTTTGCCTACCCTGTCAAAAAACTCTGTGCACGCCACTGAGTAGACAATAGTTTTATGTTACGATTATACTTACGTATACTCGTATACAATAAAAGCTGATGATTGACGTTGAATTTTAAGAAATGGCGTACTCATTCCATATTTTAATCGTCCATTCTTTTAAGCTTTGTACCTATACATAGATTCGAATTACAGTACTTACGTTACATCAGGTACATGCTGAGTGAAATGATTCTTAGATGAAATACTATTGTGTCGTTAAGTTCGCGGCACATTTTCATTCGGTAGAATATATTTCATTAGACTATGGATATTCATAGTCTAGTAACAGATCATCAAGTGTATTCAGTGACAAATAAGTGAAAATAGAGTACGTAAACCGAGTATAATAACCAAGCTAGCTTTCATACGTTTAATTGAGTAACGTAACTGAGCGATAAAGCGAGAATGTCGGGATATAGTTATCATTTTGAATTACAGCCTAGTATTGATCTGGCCTCTAGTATAGAAACTCACTGAGGCCAGGCCTCGGTCGTAAAGGTCGCGACCGAGTCAGAGTTTTGTGAATTCATACATGAGTTTCACGTAAAATGGATATATGAATACTGACGCAACAGATTTTTTAGTAGTTTTACAATTTTAAGGTTAACTTTTAACCAGAGTGTATAATTTTTGTAATAACAAATTGGAACTATGATGCTTTGTTGTATGTCGTCATCCCCACGTGAGGAGAAGACCACATTTCATAGAAAAGTTCACGTTCAAGTTTCATTTTTTAATAACAGTCCGGCTAATATATAAATACCTAATGGCATATGCGTTTGTATGCTGATATTTCATGAATTGATAAAATTATATTTCCCTACTGCAGGGAAAAGGTAAAGAGGCCTACAGTGATTTTTGAATATTGTATAACAGACTCAAAGTTTAAAAAAAAACAGTAAATTAGGTTAATTGAGATGGACATACTAGATCATACTTACAGGAATAATTTTTTAGAAGACATTCAATATCTTTTTATGAAACTGTAAACTAAGTGAGTCTTTATTAAATCATTATGGCTATAAGTATGCCAAGATTAATTCAGTGGATTAAGCACTTATATATTTTGAATAATTGATTTTGACTAAAATTGAAATTAATCCTACATTAATTGTTTTCGAAGATGGTATGAGTTCTAGTATGGAAACGGATAGATGGTATCTAGTATTTTTTCCAACAGGAAGGAGGTACTCAATTCGATCCTTGTATATATGTTTGTTCCAGCAGAACTTCGTCAAATGTTGACCGATTTTGATAATTCTTTTATTGGTGGTTAGAGCATACGTCAGGGGTCGTCCCATATAAATTTAGTCAAGATCTGATCGCGGAAACCATCAAAAATCAACGAAAATCATCAAAAATACGCACACAAAGACGCACGCCTACGCACCCATACACACACCCGCGTACCTATAGTGATATCATTCGACGAACGAACAAATGAATGTAAAATTTCAGGCCGTGCGAATGAATTCGTATACTCTGCGAACTTCTCCCAGTCGATGCCGGGTCGGCGTAGTGGGCGGCAGGTCTTCAGTGGTTCACCCGTGACCTCCATTAGCACGGGGAGGTGGTCGGAGCCCAGGTCGTCCACCATGGTTTCCTGGTGAAGGGTCATGTTTGTGAGACCCTTGAACATGCTCCCGCTATGTCGAGCACGTCTGGTGAGTGTGTGGGGCATGCGGGGTATCTGGTCGGGGTTTCTGCGACTGTATACCCATGATCTTCGGCGTCTTGTAGCAGGGATCGTCCGTCCGGGTTGGAAGAGAGCGAGTTCCAAGCCAGGTTCTTGCAATTCCTATCGCCTGCGAGTATAGTTGGAAGTGTGGAGTCGAGCAGAGTCCGCACTTCGCGCGGGTCAAGCCGGGACTGCGGGGGCTTGTAGATGGCGAAGATGCGGGTGCGCGACGTTCGGATAGGCACTTCGATTCCGAGCGCTTGGAGGGTAGTGAGTTGGACCGGTGGCAGTGGCTGGTGGGCGATGTTCCTCTGAACCAGGATCAAAAGGCCTCCGTAATGTCTGCCGGTGGCGGATAACTCGTCTTGCCGGTAGGAGTGGTAATAGGGATGTCGACTCAAAAATTTTTATTACTTCAATAGAAAGAAGACATAAAACTATGTCAAATAGTGAAAATCCTATTCAAATATCTCAAAAAATAACGAAGCTACAACGGTTAGAATGTTCGTAGTTAGAGAGAGAAAGTGCTAACTAACCGTGACGTCACTGTTAAGTAGTGCCATAGTAAATGACGATCGTTCAATACAAAGGTGCGTTTTCCGGAAAAGGGACAGAACATACCCACTCTTAAAACTTTGAAGACTTATAATTACTTAATTATTTATTTTTTTGAATTACTTTTTTCGTCTTCTTTAAATTTGAGCCTTTATGTAGAAAATTTGGATTTATTGATTTTATTTTATAGTGTCGTCATCCCTATTAGGCATCTTGAACTTATCGGAGGGCCCCAACATCGTCTCGGATATGAGGGCCACGTCTATGTTCTGTTCACGGAGTGTTAGCTGTAGGGCGAGCTTCCTGTTCCTCAGCCCTCCAGCGTTCCAATGTAGTATCTTCAGCGGGTTAGTAAATGTTGTAACAGTTCGGTAAGGCCTCTAATGATTACGGGTGTAACGCCGGATTTTTTACCTTTATCCTAAACAGCTTCGTTTCTATACTTAGCAACATTTGTCTGATAGTTGTCCTTTTTGGTGTAGCAACACTCACCGGTTTGCGTTCGGTCCGTTATAGCAGGTTTAGACTACGTTTCGTTACATGAAATTAATCATCGGTTTTCTAAATTAGGAAATCATTATTTTGTTTTGACTTCAGGCATAGTTTTTCTCGTTCAGACTAATTTTTACTTCTTTTTAGTCTACAATTCAGTATTTACTTCGAGATCAGAATTTTCAGGTCAACAAGTCGAAATTACCATAGACAGTTTTTTTCCTTTTTAATCTGAGCTGTCACCTCAGTGAGGAAGCATTTTTCGAAGTCGACCACGGCGAGAGAAGAGGTTATTCTTCTCCATGAGGCTCGGTGGAAGCGTAAGAGATATGGGCCAGTAAGCCTGATTGTCGACATTTTGTGGAAAGATTTGTTCGCCCCGCCGGCACGCAGAGTAGCAAATTCGCGTATAATCCCCAAAATGTTGGTTGCTGATTCGGAGATTTCCTGCTGACCCCTCACGTCCTCTCATGTAAGTTGGTTCTCATTGAATACCATCAGCTTTTGGTTGTTTCGACGCAAACCATGAAGCTCGGCGTGAGCATTGAATAGTGTTGCAGATTTATGAAGTTCTAGGCATCGGCCCACCCTTATGGCGCGGCCCGTCGTTCGGCAATGCCATCCACTCCGCTAGTCATGCCCGAGTATAAAGCGACTACTCGTTTGGTCTTAAGCCCTTAATGGTAAGTTTGGTATACGGAATTACTCTATAAGCAGTAATATTTGACCGTTCTGTCTCCATACAAAGTGAGGTTAGGTGTAGCATGTGTTAGTGTATTAAAAATGGCAATCCTGTTTGGTTTCCAGGGCTCCTAGGCACGGGCACAGTGCCTAAGTTCAGGAACCAGTCTCGAATGGAGTGCGGTTTCCTGTGAGGCTTCTTTGGATTTTCCCCGGGAGACGGGAAAGACGGCGGTTTTTTTTTTTTCTTGAACCAGCGGTGAGGCAGGCATTGCATATGTGAGTCCGTTCCTTACTGCTTTAGTCAACTTTAAAGACACTTAATGTACACACCCTCACACACCCGTAGGTTTTAGTTGAATTCCATCCTCCGTAAATATCGTTTTATAGTTGTTTTCTTTAACATTTTAGTTTAAATTGTGGCATTAGCAAATTAGATATATATTTAGATAAGCATAAGCACTATTTGGTATTGATACTTGTAACCTGGGGACGCCTGGGTGTAACATCCTTTCAAATAAAAGTATAAATAAACATTCTAACTAATAGAAAATTTGGAAAAAGAAAATAAAAAATTACAAATGCAGATACATGAGATTAATCAACTTTTAGAGTCTTACAAAACGACAAACAATGAATACAACCTGAACTCAAAAAAGATTGTTATTTATGGATTGGTGGAACATTACCGCGAAACCGACGACGACCTACACTTTCGTGTAACAAATATGATTTGGGATATACTAGATCTGAATATACAAGGACAAATAGAAGAAATTCGAAGAATCGGGAAGAGAGGTCAACGTCGTCCATTGGTTGTTGAACTTTTAAGTAAAAGGATGACCAACTACGTTCTAGATCACAAAGACCATTTCAGAAACACAGGTATTACAGTATCTGAATTCCTAAGTAAGCAAGGTCTACAAGAAAGAAAACAACTACGGGAAAAATTAATGAAGGCACGACAAGATGGACGATTTCAGGATGATTAACGGCCGGGAATATATACCTTCATCTAACGATTCAACAAAAGATACAAGTCAGCATTCTGATATTACTATTGCAGAACGCTCTGAGCTTAAAACAGATGCAGAAGGACATGCGGTTGAAGGTAATCATAATTTTCGTCAATTTCGTAAATAATCATACCCAAGGTTTTAGTCAAGCAAAACAAACGCAAGTAGAGTGCAGTACAGAACCCTTACGCCTATCTGTCTTTCATCTTAACGTAAATCGCTTAAGGAATAAATATCTAAGCATTGAAACTCTTCTTGAATTGGAACTGAACGAAAAACCATCTTTCATTTGTATTACCGAAACATGGCTGCGGCCCGAAGAAGCAGCTGCAATTAACATAACAGGTTACAAAGCCATAGCACACTACAGTAGAACGAGAAATCAAGGTGGTGGTTGTATCATGTATGTCAGAAATGATATCTATGCAAACTGTAAGGTACTGAAGGTTGATGATTACTGTATTGAAAAAGTTTTTGAAGTGTGCTGTATTTCTGTACAATTAGCAGGGAAGAAAATTTATATAAGCACAGTATATAGAAGCCCGAGTTCTGATGTTAAAAGATTCTTTGTCCAGTTGGAGTTGTTCTTAAATAGTCACAACCAATTTAATATTGTGGTCTGCTGGGATTTTAATATAGATTTGAGTGAAAAAAACTAATGTAGTAACAGACTTTTTACAATTTTTTCTGGAGCACAACTTAAAGCCAACAATCCACGAGTATACTCGAGTTACCGAAACGTCTAAGTCTATTGTTGATAATATATTCTCTTCCCTGCATGACGTAAAGGCGTGTGTTATCAACTGTAGTTTTTCAGACCATGATGCTCAAATTGTCAAATTCCCGAATGAATTTATTAGAGGGACAAAAAACGTCAAATATCAATTTAAAAGAAAGTATGGCGAAGCGGCGTTAAAAAGATTTAAAAGCGATATAGACAATGTCTGCTGGGATAACGTATATAATGCAAAAAAATGTGAACAAAAACTGAAAATATTTTACGACATAATTTATAATTTACTTGAGAAGCACTTTCCTAAGAAGAAAGTCAAGTTAAAAAATCTAAAGAAGAAAAGTTGGATCACTCGTGGTATAAAATTATCGTGCAGAAAAAAGCGCTTATTATTAGTAAGAAAACGTAAAAATATGAACGATTTACACTTCAAAAATTACTACAATAGATACACTTATACTCTAAAAAAATCTTTATCCATAGCAAAACGACTACACGTCGAGCGTAAGATTAAACTTGCAAAATGTAAAAGTAAAGCAATCTGGCAGATTGTTAATGAAAATACAGGTAATAACGATAAAACAAGATCATCATCTATTAAGCTAAAAGAAAATAACGAGACAATTCAAGATCCAAAAACTATTTGCAACATATTTAACGACTTTTTCGTGAAAACTGGTAATATTTCAGTCACTGGCGTTACTCAGGGTGAGCACAAGAAGCTCTTGCTTAAAAATAAAATTAACAACACAAAATCAATATTTTGCACACCGATCAATGAAGTAGAGATCATAAAAATTGTTAAACAACTAAAAAACACCAACTCCTGTGGCCCCGATGACGTCTGCACTAAATTAATTAAATTAAATATCGAAGTGCTATGTATTCCCTTATGTGACATTTTTAATTCATGTATTGATAATGAAATATATCCATTACAATTTAAAAGAGCCAAAGTGATTCCTGTACATAAAAAAGATTGCAAAACGGATAAAAATAACTACCGTCCCATCTCTCTTCTGTCAGTTCTATCAAATTTTTTTAAAAGGTTCTCGCATCACGAATAGTAGACCATTTCGAAACGAAACCAATTATTTTTGTGCCCAGCAGTTTGGTTTTAGAAAACATCGCAATGCTATAACAGCGGTCACGGAATTAGTGATGGAAATAATGAGAAATCTAAATCGAAATCACAAATGTGTTGGGATCTTTTGTGATCTAAGTAAAGCCTTTGATTGCGTTAATCGTTCAATTCTACTCGACAAATTGCAGTACTATGGTATTAGAGGCTCCTTTTTAAATTTACTAACATCATACCTGACAGACAGAACACAGTATACGCAAATAACAAGTATAAACGATTCAGGATGCGCTGAAATCTTTAATTCAGAGGATGGATCAATCCACTGCGGCGTCCCACAGGGTTCCGTTCTGGGACCACTATTATTCAATATATTCATTAACGATCTTCCGATAAATGTTTTTCATGCTACGACATATCTCTATGCCGACGACACTAGTGTCATTATTCATAACAATGACAACACAGAATGAAATTCACAAATAAATCAAACATGGACCGAACTTATGTATTGGTTTCAAAGTAATGGACTAAAAATGAATGTCAATAAAACCAATTATGTTACATTTTACAGACATACTAATAGCATACCCTATAAGATATCTCTTCCGATTGAGGAAGTAGAAACTACTAAATTCTTAGGTATTGAGATAGATAACCAATTGCGCTGGTCAAATGTTAGACTCAGCAGCCCTCAAAGTAGTGTACTTTGCACACTTTGAGAGTATCATGAGATATGGTCTAGAGGTTTGGGGAAACAGTGTACACATACAGCCAATCCTAATACTACAAAAGAAAGCTATAAGATGCGTCGCTAGAGCCAAACCACTAGATCACTGTCGTCCACTTTTTGTAAAACATAATATATTGACGATGGTCTCCCTATATATTTATGTACTTAGTGTATTTATTTATAAAAATAGGTCCAACTATTCTTGTAAGGGCAAAAACAAGCCACGAGTTTTAAGAAATAATATAGAGATTGTCATGAACATGAACATGAACATAGGTACCGCACCCAGCCAGGAGCAAGCCTGACACGGACAAGCCGGATGTGAGTGAGGATCAAACCCCCGGCACATCGCCAAGGTATTACGCGGGTATGCTAAACACCCCAACGATGCGCCAAAAACCTGGTCCTCTCCCATATACCAGGGGGCACAAGATTGTTAGGAGTGACACGCTCTGGGATGGGAAGGGACGACCGACGAGTCGCAACCAATCGGCCACAATCGACCGGCTGTGCAGCCTTTAGCCAATATTGGAATCGAGGAGGGGGAGGATATTACGTCGGTGGATGAGCGTTGGTGAGATGCTGCACGTTGCTTCGTATGAAGTCTTCTTTTTAGAGTGAGTCTTCTCGGGATCTCTGCGTGTTCCATTGATTTGCAGTAATCGTCGCTAGATATCTTCATTTCGTAATTTTTTCAGGTAGCGAACTATTAAATAGTTTTTTGTTTATCCGATAGTTTCCGTGTTAAAGTGGACAGTTTGAGTCATTAGCAGATGTTCCGATTTGAGGAGGTTTTTGTGGTGTATATGCTTGTAGGTGTCTAAGTTATCAGTCATACTTTGATGATAGGCTGTGGTTTTTGGCGTATTCTCCGAAGAAATGTGGTATTTCATATTTTCCGTTACTTGCTGACGGGGTTATTATAGCACTTTATTTTTGTTTATATCTTATTATCATAAAGGAAGAATAAGTAAATACGTGTGTCAATTTATGTAGCTCGTTACCCTAAATACACATTTGCCACTCTTAGAAATACAGATAGACGAATATAAGAAACACATCACCATCACACTAGATAAATATCACAGTTTTATCACGAAATTAATGTTTTATGTGTTAATACTGGTGTTAATCGTGTCATAATTTAAATGTTGAATCTTCAGAATAGTTTTCGGTAGGGTGGGTGAGTTTTAACTGATTCTGGTATGGTTTAGCCCTTACTGAGTGTTGCTTTGCATGTAGACTAGAGAGTGAGTGCTTCAGTACTTTACACACCATCTTGAAAAAAAAAATTGCACAAACTAGGTGAGCTATTTAGTTATTCGCCTTGTTGAGGTTCTTTTTCTTCATAGTTAATTGATTTGAATGTTATGATATATAAACCTTCGGGTAGCCTTAGTGTTCTTTTTGTTTTCCTTACTAAAAGATTTGCAGAATGCAAAACCGACTTGTTCATGTCGTTTTTGTAGTCAGCAGCATCGTATCATGAATTGAGCTGCCTTTAAGCAATTGACTCCTGAAAATAGATGTGTAGAGGTCTCTAAATTAAACCTTTGCTCGAATTGTTTAAGCAGGGGTCACGAGGTTAAGGAATGTCGACTTTTCGGCACATGTAAGACCTGTAAAAGGAAACATAATAAATTACTGCACGTAGATAGTCAAATAACTGAAACAAGTACAACGTTCAATCATTGTAGCTACGTACCTGTATCCTTGCCGACTCAATCTTCTGGTCAAGTCCTTCTTGGCACCGCATTAGTGAAGGTGCAAAAACCTAACCTAAAGCTAGTGTGTCGTGGGCGGATCTATTGAACTGTGAGTGTCCGCTAGAACTATATGATAAACTGTGTGCAATTTTTTCTTCTATTTATGAGGAGTCAGAAATTACAATTCCTATTCGTAAAAAGCGTCAAAGCAAACCCTGGATAACTAAAAAATTAAAATGTATGATTGGCCTACGGGACCAATTATTTAAAGCATGGAAAAGAAAGACGAACGACATGAACTTAAGATTACAATATAATAGATATAGAAATAGGGTTAATAAATATATAATAAGGGCTAAAAACAAGTACAGAAAGGAAGAAATATTAAAATGTAAAAAGAATATAAGAAAGATTTGGTCAAAAATAAATTTATGGACTGGTAGAGAAAACATGGGTGTGGATGCAATTATTCTAAGATATTTGGGTAAATTAGAAACAACTGAAATAATATGTAAGACATTCTCAGAAACTTTTACCAAAGAAATTCTAAGTATTAAGCATGACTGTAATCATAAGTTCCTGGATAGATCGCAATATGTTAAAAGTAATGAAGTCTCATTTAGATTTAAAAAGGCGTGACCAGATGATATAATAAAAATTATAAATAGCTTATGTATTAATAAGTCACCTGGACTGGATAAAATACGGATGAAAGATATAAAATTAGTTAAACAAGATATAAGCAAAGTTTTAGCATTATTCATTAATTTGTGTGTGGAAAAGGGAGTATATCCCAACACTTTAAAATCAGCTTTAATACGTCCAATATACAAGCAAGGATCTCATACTGACTATTCCTATTGCCTTTAAGATGGAAACTCGAAACTTCTCTAATAGACTTAGCATTAAAATAAAAAAGGCGGTTGAATGTTAGTATGGAAAAAGAGTAAGTAATATACGTATACATTCGAAGTGAGCGACTAGAAATTGTGGTTTTAGTAATATACCTATATAGTAGATGAATAGATTAATAACTGCCCTACCCGCGCGAAGTCGTGGCGGGTTTCAAAATACGAAAGTTTGTCTGTGTGTTACGCCTTCACGCTTAAACCGCTTAACCGAAGTATATGCAATTTGGAATGGATATAGTTCGAGTCCCAAACAAGGACGTAGGATACTTTTTATCATCCCTGAAGGGGGTGAAAGTTAGTATGGAAGAGCAATAGCTAGGTAAGCGTCTGAAATAAAAGAATACAATAACCTCACGATAACCAAGTTCTACGCAGACGAAGTCGCAGGCAAAAACTAGTATAATATAACAATAATAGGTATATTTATATTATATTAAACAAACACAATTATGGTATATTAAATAGATCTAAATAATTCTGCTTTTATCAATGATTTGAACTACTAACTATCGATTAGGATTATTAAGCGATTGCAAAGTAGAATTAATAAAAAGTAAAAATACAATGGAATACTATTTATTATACATTGATTTAACACATAATAAACGATGTTAGTCACACAATACATTCTTTTTGGTATTTTCTTTCAATATATTCAATATGTGTACACTATTCCTTACAATTTCCAGTTAGTCACATGAGATTCCGCTTAGTCACTGTCACAAGATTTGGAGTGTTTAAAATAACTTTATTTTACTAAACGGTTAAAACTCACGTATTAATTGTCAACACCTTCAGCGCCGAGCTGCCCCCCCGCCCCCGCCCCCGCGCTGTCTGCGCGTGCGTCACGTGCCTTGCGGCGGGCGGCGGGTAGTTCGACAGTGTGCAATCGGCGCGGGTCGCAGACGCACTCATCCTGATGAAGAACTCCCGAAGAGTTCGAAACATGTCGCCCGAAGTGACAATTAATACGTGAGTTTTAACCGTTTAGTAAAATAAAGTTATAACATGTCTCACGAAAGTTTAAATTCAAGTGCTGTAGTGCAACAATTCGCATTTTTAAGCGTTTACATTACTAAATGAATATTCTTTAATGTATTAAATTTTTCTTTTTATCGATTAGTACTATTTTAACACCAATAAATACATGTTTTAGCAGTCATTTAGATGCGATTGTGACGAACTGGTCATTCATTTTATCCTCCAAGCTTATTTTTTCCATTAATTCTATAAATTAAGCCCGTTTTAAATGGTTTATTGTCTTTATTTCAAATGTGTATACTGAAACTGGTCCAAAAAACACTACAATCAATTTATAATGAATTTTATAATTGTGACTATCCGGAACTAGTTCCACCGTAATCTGAAGTTAAAATGCCGATATTTTCTATATTTATTAATATTTTCATGCCATTTTCGCAAATAATACACTATAACTTATGTGGAATCGAATAAGCAAAGAAATTTCAAAATTAGTGTTAAGAAAAAAAGTCGTTCTCCGGTTCGTCACGTGTACACTTTTTTTGAAAAACGCCCTAATAATAAATATAATTACGCGTCTAACAGCCAGCCAGCCAGTACAAATGCGACAAAATCTAAGTCGTTCAGTAAGAAACCTTTTCGATCCTGTGCGTTATGTAACGAGAATCATGCGCTGTATACGTGTGTTAAGTTTTTGAATTTATCAATCCAGGATAGGTTAAATTTAGTTCGTAACAAAAACTTATGCAACAATTGTTTACGCGAAGGACATTCCTTAAATGAATGTTTATTTGGCCCATGCAAACAGTGTCAACAAAAACATAATAGCTTATTGCACGTTGATAGTAGTCGCGGTGAGAATGTGTGCGTGAGGCCGTCGAATGCGCCTGCACACAGCGCATCCTTATCGGTAGCAAGTACGTCTAGCTATTGTGTATCAGCTGACCGCGCGCCTGTGGCTCAGTGGAGCGAAGGCGCCGCGGAAGGTTCGGCGTTCATTCCCAAGCAAGTTTTACTTTCCAGGGCATTAATCGAAGTAGCCGACGCGAACAATCAATTTCATACGTGTCGAGCCCTTTTAGATAATGGGAGTGAAAATTGGTTTATTACTAGGGCTTCCATTCCGTAATTACGTAATTACGGAATTACGTAATTACGGACAGATATTTGACTTCTAATAATTACGTAATTCAAAAGTTAAATTCCGTAATTACGGAATTATGTATTACCTTACTTGTTTGTTTAAATACCCTACTATTTCAGTCTAAAAATGGAAAAAAGTTTTGTGAAATTGTAAATTAACGTATTATTAAATAACATAAAAGATTATGGGATATTATTTGGAGTTAGTACCTAGGTAGTAGGTACCTCGAAACATCAGTAGCGAGAATGGACAGGATTGCGTTGTAACCCTTTCGACTAGGTTACTCTGATATCTGTGGACTAGATACAAGAAGGTGGTCCGACAGGGGCCAGGGGTGCATTATTTTACCGGGTGGGTGTTCGATGTGGTGGCTGGAATGTCGGAACAGATCAAAAACCTATTAATATTACTATTTGGGGGGTAGTTGCTATCATTGCGACCATTGCTGAACTATTGGGATCCTAAGAGTGGGTAAAGTCCTGCAAACTTAAAGAATTGCTGGATTCTGCTGAACTCGAGAAACTTAGTCTCTTCAGGGCACATGACGTGTTTGCCCAAGAAAGAGCTACGGCTCGGCTGTGCATTAGGCTAGGGCAGTCAGTTAAGATGTGTGCAAGCGTCTCCTCCACTTCAATGCAGCGTCTGCACCTCCTTGTGTCACTCAATCCTAACGTGTGCATGTGCTTATTTAGTAAGCACCCTTACAAACATGCGTAGTCGGTCCCTGCTTAGCAATAGGCATAAGGGGACCCCTTTTTGTTAAAGGCCTTAAATAGCGCCTTGGAATAGTTGGAATGGTTCAGACCTGGGAACTTTCTCCAGGCCTGAATGGTTTTGTAGAAACAGTAGATTTCCAGGGTGAGCTTGGTTAGACGTATAGGAATGCCGAAAAACGATTCTGGCCCGCAATGCATCCCCTTCGCCCCCGCTCGTGCAAGCTCGTCAGCTCATTTCCCGCGATACCTGCATGCCCTGGGATCCACCGTAAAATAACCTTGTTTTTCGCTCCAAGGTTATTTAATGCTTCCCTGCAATTCAAGGTTTTTGGTGACAGAACATTAGCGAAACGTCTTCCGTACTTTCTAAATACCCTCCCCGAAGACATTCGACACGAGCCAAATAAGGCTAAATTCAAGAGAGCCCTGAAAAAATATTTACTACAGACACTTAAGTGAAAATTGCATATATGCAAAATTCACTTAAGTGTTGAGTACATTCCCATGAGTCCCATGACTTCTGCACATACTTCATTATTGTAATAGCTATTAAGTTTTATAGATATTTATAGAGACTCGTACCTGCAGGCAAACTGTCAATACAGTTTTGCAGGAAAATGTATATAGAGTAAGATTTGTATTCTGTCTAATAAAGCAAATAAAAAAAAAAAAAGAGCACCGCCTGGTTGATGCACACTCTAAGATGGCGTATATCTCTACTTGGAAAATAGAGGAGTCCTTTCCCAGATTCCAGTTTATAGCAACTGGATTGAGTGCTAAAAGTAAATTTGTGGCATACCTACTTCGAAAAGGATATCGTACCAATTCATCGATTTTAGACCAGCACAATATTCGAATCAGACTGTCCACCACACTACCATACTTGATTAATAACAACTGGTTGCCAATAATACAAATAAAACGTATTAGTGGTAGAAGTTCCTCAAGCTGGACTGACCATATACGTTCAGCTCTTTGTTCTGAAAATTACACGTGGATGCTGCGATTTATTTAAATAATGGTGTTAAAAATCGTTTCCCTTAATTACAATTAGTAGTTAATTATAACAAAAACAAATTAATTAGTAATTTTTAATTTGAACTCCGGGTCAGTTACGTAATAACGTAATTACGTAATTCAATGTTCTAATTTCGAAATCAATTACGTAATTGACAAATCCGTAATTCTGGAAGCCCTATTTATTACGGAATATTTAAGAAAGCGATTAAATGCGAATAATATACAGTCCACAATTCAGATCTCGGGTGTAGGACAGTCTGTCACTCAGTTGAGTCATTCATGCATACGTTCAAAAATAAACGATTATCACACGTCAATAATTTTTTTTGTCTTGCCGCGTATAACTTCCAGTTTGCCCTCGACTTACATTGACTTTGATCTTATACGTATTCCTGATAACATTCAGTTAGCAGATCCCACATTTAACGTGCCTGCGAAAATCGATATACTTATCGGTGCGGATAAATTTTGGGACTTATTAGACGAAGATAGGATTCGATTATCAACTGGACCATACTTACAAAATTCCAAGTTAGGCTGGTTGCTATCGGGTCCAATAAATACACGGAACTTGCGCATTAATAATCAAGTCCAGTGGAAATACTCTGTGGTCGCCGAACTGTCAACATCAAATTTTCATCAGCTGATACGAATTAATTTATTTTGTTAGTTTATTTGTAGTTATATCTATTATTTATCATATTAAATAAGTGTGACAGTGCCAAAGAACAATTAATAGTGTTCGTGCGAAATACTACTGAGCTACATCGAGTTTAATTTGAACTAGAAGCACTACTCAACGGACAACGATTTGAATCCGGACTTAAACAAGGGGAGTAAATAGTTTCTTTCTTTTTACTATTACACACTCACAAAGCTCACTAAAGTCGTGAGCATCGTCCACAACAATACATTGGCACAGCGCCAGTTCTCTTTGCTTGACGATCAGTGGAAGCAGAGTTGAGACCAGCTGCTCTCGCCGCATACACTACTTCATACTTGTACACTGCGCACAACATTTTATACATTTGTGTCCCCGAGTATTCACCTTGAAACACTTCTTTTTGACGTAAATCACTCAGTTTGTCTTGTATCTTTCAGTGTTTGTGGAGCTACCGAGCAAAATGAATAGCGCCGCTAACATGACATCCCGCAAGATCACTGCACGCCAACGCGACATGCAACTGAAGGCGACCCTGAAGGAACTGCAAGACTCCAAGGCCTTAGTCGAGCAGTTGCTACAGGAAAGAGAAGACGGTGAAGTGGAATTGCAGAAGATACTCAGGAAAAACTCGGCAATGAAAAATGAGCTTGCCGAATATGAAATAAAACTGACTGAAGCTGAAGACCTAGTGGATTACTTGGAGAAACAAGTGGACTCCTTCACACAATGTGCCTCAACCCATGAAGTAGCGCTGAAACAGATTGAGACCCTGAAATTAGAACTTGGCGCCGCCGATGAAGAGCTGGCATTATTCAGAAAAGAGCGGGAGCGCTATGATGCAAGAATTCTGCAGAACTTTGTAACGTAAACACGTTACGTAACCTAGGTTACATTATTAAACTTATATTACTATACATAATTATAGCTTTCATCAAAATATAATAGTCTTATCTACTAACACTTACCTACAATTATAACAACATAAACAAATAAATACTATTCCTAAATTCAACTATAATTTGGGTTATTTATAATACGTAGTTGTTTCCCCCCGACGACTGTACTTGAATGCCATCGCCTTTGTTTCGCGAGTAACGGTCCGCCGTCGGCCGGCACCCCTCGCCGCGCGTCCCGCAGCCCGCGCTCGTCTTAGCGTAGCTGCCTCTCGCTAGACAGAATTTAATCTCGACGCCGGCGCACGTTCGCTTGCTTGGCGCAGCGTCTTCACACGTAGCCGGCGAAATTTATAATGTTCCAGTAAAGTTATTAAATCGGGCCTCTGCCCGTATGTGGTGTACTCAGTAGTCCACAGTTTTAATATTTAAGTGATTTAAAACCCCATTGGTAAGTGTTAAACGTTATAATGCTTCCAGATAACGGTAATTTCAAATGGTGTGTCTAACGGCTTTTTAGGCTAAAATGTTTCTTTGTTCTCTCGCTTGCCGCATATATTTCTGCCTTACTACGCATCACAACTATTTTGCATTGCATTTAATCACGTACATTAGAGAATATAATATTAAATTAAATGTTGTGAAACCTAGTTATTGATTTTGTGATGTAGTTTTACCATCTCATCATGTAAACTCCGTTCTGACTGTGACACCGCACATCACCACCAGATCATCATCATCACCATCACGCAGTACTACTCTCTGTGCTTCTGCTTAATGCTACCGTGCCGTCACAGTCAACGGAGCCGTTACACTTTGAATTTACTTACACGAAGGACGTAAATTCCAGGGTACTACCTTATGGATTAAGGCCAAGACCACCGATCGCGCGCTGACCCTAGCTGACGTCCCTCAGCTCATCCTCCTTCAGGGCTACTCCGAGAACCAGGGGAGTACTGGCGTGGTGGCGGGGTTCCCCTTCAATACCCGGGAGTAAAAATTAGACGGCTTAGTCGAACTCTGACCCTACGACTTATTCGTGTGCTTGCGGCGTAGCGGAAATAAATTTAATTATAGTTAACTTATTTGTTTTATTCTACACCTTTTCCGCTAACTTGCAGCAACTTGTACCAAGAGCTGGTAGGCAGTGAATCAAATGACTCTAATAAACTAGTATTCTTTGATAGTAGTAGAAAGTTAAAAAAGTATATTAGGATAAACAGATATATTCGGCGTACACAAAAGCTTATTAATAGCAAAGCATGCATTAAAAATTATTCCAAATTAAAGTTAGAGTTATCTGTGATGAAAAATAGGGTCAAAGAATGTAACTTGGAATTAGAAAGCAAGGACTTACAGTCTAAGAAAATGCATGATGAATTAAATAGGTTAAAAGACAAGCTTGAAGCTACCACATTATTGTATGCGTCGACACAAAAAGAGTGCAAGGAGCATGTCTAGGCATTCACAAAGTTGTTGGAGGAATGCAAAGAAAATGAAGAGCGCTTTAAGGCTGCGTTATAGTAAAAATCTGATTTGGTAAACGGTTTTATTTCGAAATACTACATACTAAAAATGTAAAAAAAAATACGATGTTATATTTGAGACCTTTATCTAGTGCCGTCGGATGTCCGTTACACAATTTGCAAAACTTTGTTCGATAGAAAAAAATTCCAAACATACCTCTATTTTCTATCTTAAAACTCATTTTATTTCAATCTTAGTGTTGAAAGTAAACACAAACCGAATGAGCGCCTGCGGCATTGCGATTAGCAATTCTCCTCTTGTCGTCGAGATTGCCTGTCAAGCCCTTCCTTCGCTATACTTACCGTGTTAGTGACACTGCATTTTATAGTTATTCCTTTGTATTTAATCTTAATTAAAAGAGTCTTTAGTAAAAGCCATTTCTTTCATTGCATTAGGTTATGGGCACCATGCTCAAAAACGCGTTCAGTGATTTGGCTTAAAATAAAGTTTTTATCGAGAAAGTAAAATACAGTTAACCTCAAAACAACGCGTTCGCCGGAATTACTTTTTTCAGCATTTCAGCTATATATCGCCAATAACAATGTCATCCCACAACGGTATGTTATCCATTGAGAAACTTACTGGACGAGATAATTGGAGCACTTGGAGTTTTGCCGTTAAGGCATACTTACAACTTGAAGATTTGTGGGATTGCGTAGAAGTCGAAGAAGGTAAAGATGTCGATAAAAAAAGGATACAAAGGCGAAATCGAAATTAATATTGTTAATAGATCCTATATTATACATCCACATTCAAGATGCAACATCAGCAAAAGAGGTATGGAACAATCTTTCTCGTGTATTTCAAGACTCAGGGTTGGTACGTAAGGTTGGTTTGCTAAGAGATTTAATTAACACCACCTTGGATACAAGTACTAGTATTGAAGATTATGTCAATAAAATTATGTCGTCAGCTCATAAATTAAGAAATATTAGCTTTGCAATTGATGATGAGTGGCTTGGAACATTAATGTTGGCCGGCTTACCTGATCAGTACAAACCCATGATCATGGGCATTGAAAGCTCGGGGGTCAAAATAAGTGCAGATTTAATTAAAACTAAATTGTTGCAAGAAGTTAAAAATCCATCTGCATCTGATACAACAGCATTTTACACAAAATCTAAGCCAAATAATCATAAGAAGAGCAATCAGAAATCAAAAGGACCCCGCTGTTACAATTGTAATAAATATGGCCACCTAGGCAAACAATGTTGGCACAAGAAAAATAAAGATGATAAGTTTAATAATGGTTTTGTAGCAGCTTTTTCAGCGATGCAGTTACAAGACAATATGAACTGGTATGTGGACTCCGGCGCTTCTATGAGCCTTACAATGCACCGGGACTGGCTGGACAGCGAGCGGACACCACCTGTGCAAACAGTAAGGATTGCGGATAACAAATTGCTCCGTGTCGAATGCTGTGGTAATGTAACAATCCGAGTACCAACAGAAACCGGATACAATGCAATTCAGGTGAGAGACGTCCTTTATGTACCAGAGCTTACTACAAACTTATTATCGGTCAGCAAAATAATAAAAAATAATTGTAAAGTTCAATTTGATAAAAATGGTTGCAAAATCTATAACCAAAAAGGAGAGGAAGTTGCAAATGCTAATCTAATTAATGACACATACAGATTGAACATATATGATAACACAGTAAATGCAATGTCTGCTACGGCACAAAATGATGCTTTTTTGTGGCACCAACGGATGGGCCACCTGAATTTTACTGATCTAAATCAAATACCGGCATGTACAACAGGTGTAAAGTTGTCACCGATGAAAGACAGTTGTGTTTGCGTTACTTGCATAGAAGGCAAGCAAACAAGGAAACCGTTCCCGCACAGTGGCTCCAGAGCAAAGGATTTGCTAGAATTAATACATTCTGATGTATGTGGGCCAATGCAGGATATTTCCATAGGAGGCTGCAGGTACATGGTTACTTTTATAGATGATTTTTCACGAAAAGTATTTGTGTATTTTATAAAAAGTAAAGCGGAAGTACATGACAAATTTATTGAGTTTAAAAACAGGGTTGAAAATGAACTGAATAAGAAAATTAAAATATTAAGAAGCGACAATGGCACAGAATATATAAATAAAACTTTTGAAAATAGTTTAAAAACATATGGCATATTGCACCAAACTAGTAATCCTTACACACCGGAACAAAATGGTCTCAGCGAGAGAATGAACCGAACCCTCATCGAACGAGCTAAATGTATGATCCTTAATGCTAAATTACAGAACTGCTACTGGGCTGAGGCTGTAGCAACTGCTGCATACATCGTCAACCGCTCACCAACTCATTCTCTCAATGACATTACACCGGAGGAAGTTTGGACCACTGAGAAGCCAGACCTGAGCCACATGAGGGTCTTCGGGTGCAAGGCGATGGTTCATATACCTAAGGAACGTCGACAAAAATGGGACGCAAAGTCACGTGAGTTAATTTTTGTCGGCTAAAGTAACTGCACGAAGGGCTACCGTTTAATAGACCCGAAAAGCAAACAGGCCATTATGAGTCGAGATGTTGTGTTCCTCGAAGCCACTGTGAAGCATAACAGAGTTTCATCAGAATCAGCACCTGAAAAAGAAGAAAACAAATTAGATGTCAGTGAAAATAAACATAAACATATGGAGAATGAAGTCAAACTAATAAATGTATAGAAAATAATGTTGTATACTTACCAATACCCAAAGAAAATATGGATTCTCAGGATACAGAAAGCGTCAATGAACCAGATGAACAAATGAGTAGTTCAAGTTCTCAGGATGTAACTGTAACAGAGCTTTACAATACTTCAAGCTCAGAAACATACGAGGATGTACTTGACGAAACATACAAACCTGACGAAAGTCTTGATTGTCCTCCGTCCAAACATATTAATCTAAGGCCACGAAGACGACAGGACCCTGCTACGTTCCTATGTATGAATGGAGAGTTGGCCATGAGCATACTCGATAGCGATCCACAAAATCTTAATGAGGCTCTCAGTAGTGACAAGTCTGACAAGTGGATTGAGGCGATGAACGAAGAGTATCAATCTCTACTAAAAAATAATACATGGACTTTGGTCGACTTACCAGAAGGTACAAAAGTTATCCCTTGCAAATGGGTATACAAAACCAAAACTGACGAGAGCGGAAATGTCACTCGTTTTAAAGCAAGACTGGTTATAAAAGGTTACAGACAAACAAGAGGTGTAGATTACACTGAAATTTATGCACCTGTTGTTAGAAACTCCTCGATCCGATATTTGATTGGTTTAGCTGCAAAATATAAACTAAAGATCCATCAAACCGATGCGGTAACAGCCTTTTTACAAGGAGATATAGACAGAGACATTTATATGTCATAGCCGCCACACTTCGAACAGGGAGAAAAGGTCTGCAAATTAAACAAATCAATTTATGGACTGAAACAAGCTAGCAGACAGTGGAACATGAAATTGAATGCCGCCCTGCTTGAAATAGGTATGAAAAGATCAAAGTGTGATCCCTGCATATACTTTCGAATTGCAAACGAAAACGATATTTTATTTATTACGGTATATGTCGATGACCTACTTTATTTCTTTAACAATGACGATACAGCCCTGGATATAAAAAATAAAATCAAAGAAAAATTCTTTATGAAAGATCTAGGCACGGCAAAATATTGTGTGGGTTATAAAATCACTCAAGAAGAGAACGGAGATATTTCGCTCGACCAGTCGGCCTATGTACAAAAAATACTCACCAGATTTAGAATGAACGAATCTAAGCCGTTGTCTACACCATGCGATGCAAAAGTTGTGTTAAAAAAGGCAGCTAATGAAGAAGATATTCTTGAAGATGTGCCATACCAAGAAGCCGTGGGATGCCTACTATATCTATCACAAGGCACAAGGCCTGATATAGCATATATTGTAAACACACTCAGTAGATTTAATAATAAGCCCACTTCTCAACATTGGATGGCAGTAAAAAGAGTGCTTAGATATTTAAAAGGCACAATACATACAAAACTTACATATAAATCCGATATGAACACCAGTATTATTGGATACAGCGACGCTGATTGGGCAGGCGACGCAGAAGATAGAAGATCTTGTACTGGATACGTTTTTCTCTTTCAAGGAGCGGCTTTAAGTTGGAACTCGAGAAAGCAACAGACCGTGGCGTTATCTAGTACCGAAGCCGAATATATGGCGCTAGCATCGGCTACTCAAGAGTCAGTATGGCTCAAACAATTAGAGGAAGATTTTTTCCCTAATCTTTCAGGCATTCCTACTATATTGTACTGCGATAACCAAAGTGCTATCAGTCTTTCAGGCAATGACATGTATCATCCCAGAAGTAAACATATCGATGTCCGCTATCACTTCCTGCGAGAGCGGGTATCCTCCAAAGAAATATGCGTGCAATATATATCTACTCAAGAGATGATTGCTGACGTACTAACCAAGGGGCTGCATGGTCCGAAGCACAAGAAATTCACACAATCAATGGGTTTGTGTTCAGGAGAGGATGTTGAAAGTAAACACAAACCGAATGAGCGCCTGCGGCATTGCGATTAGCAATTCTCCTCTTGTCGTCGAGATTGCCTGTCAAGCCCTTCCTTCGCTATACTTACCGTGTTAGTGACACTGCATTTTATAGTTATTCCTTTGTATTTAATCTTAATTAAAAGAGTCTTTAGTAAAAGCCATTTCTTTCATTGCATTACTTAGGAAACATGATGAGTAGAAAATAATACTAAAATAAACGTATTTGATGGTATGAGGGATGTCGGGATTAATATTGTTAATATAGTAAGCCATGTATTTTTCTCACCCAAAAATGTACTAAAAATTTACGAAAATTACGCGCACAGTTCCGTAGAGAGTGGGATGGTCAATTGCAAACTCACGCGTGTTAGAGCGGGACATTTGCAATGGAAGAACCTCGCCTTAACTCTCTTATAAATAGTAATTTTTGTAATTGTGGCCATATTCCACCAACAGCTGTCGTGCAACAGGACATGGCCCTTGGCACCCCGGCTACTGTAACGCCTGTCATTAAAGAACAGCCCCTCAGGTTAACATGTACCAATAAAACTATTATTTATTCGGATCAGATTGGATCAGGGCTGGGTTCCATGCTTAGTAAAAAATTAAATCAAAATGTAATAAATTACTGTTATCACAATTCAAGTATCGACCAAATATGTGAGTCAATGTTAAAAGGGCATTGTGATGCCAGTACTTAGTAGTTTTATTAGGAAATAGTGTTAGTATTGATAAGTCTGCAATAGATAGGTTAATGTTAACATTAAATATTATTGAAAAATCTGGCATTGGTAAAATTATATTATGTGCGTTGCCATACTCACAGAGTATGACATATCAGTATAACAATAAAATAGCTTATTTAAATTCCTTAATGTACCATGCCACTTGCTTCAATAACAAATATCATTTCTTTGATACAAATAAATTCATAAAGCGCTTCTCGCTGACATCATAGAAAATATATTTGCCAAAGAAATATTTAATGACTTTGGTGGACCTGCTAGCGTTTAATTTAGAACCAAACCAATTTAATAGCTCACCTAGCAGACTCCACTATGTTGATAGCGCCATAAATAGCATGCCTTTAAACTAAATTGTAAGACAGCGGAAAAGCCATTGAATATTAATATTTTCCATCAAAATATTCAGGGTTTTTCCAGCAAAGAACTACAAATAGGTTTATTTTTAAATAATAGTGACATTCAAGTTTTGTGTATTACTGAACATTGGCTTAGACAAGAACAGATGATATTTGACTTTGTAAATTTTAAATTAGTGAGTTTCTATGCCAGAAAATCTGCCATTCATGGCGGTTCTCTCATAATTGTAAAAAGCTCTTTTAAATGCAAAGAACGGAAGGATATAGTAAAGTTACCAATTGAGAGGATTGTAGAAATTGCTTGTACAGAACTAGATAGCTATATAATCATATGTGTATACAGGCCTCCTGCATCTGACTTCTGCACATTTGAATCCACTATGGAAAATGTGTTGAGGTTAGTAACTAAGAGCCAAAAAAAATGTTATAGTTTGTGGTGATTTCAATGCTAATTTACTTGAACCATCTAATAATACTGTCAAGTTGTTAAGTTTATTTAAATCTTTTAATTTGATAAATTTGTTCCTTGAGCCTACCCGGGTAGGTGCTACTAGTGCGACCTGTTTAGATAATATTTTTTGTAACTGTGAATGTTTGGATAAGAAAATTTTAAACCGTTTTAACTCTGACCACAGTGGTCAAATGGCATCTTTCTCTATGATTAATCAAGAAGAACAACCCCAAACTATAACATACCGACCCATAACTAGTTCTCGTTTGGAATTATTTAAAAATGAAATTAACCATAATATTTGTATGTTATCACTTTCACAAAGTAATTCGAATAGCATGTATAAAGATTTATTCGGCTTAATTATTAATTGCTTCAATGAAAATTTTTCAGTAAAAACTATTTCTGGGTCAAAAAATAAAAATAATAAGATAAAATTTAGTGATTGGGCTACCGTAGGTATACATAGAAGTAGAAATAGGCTTTATGAACTTTATGGTGAGAGGGAGGTGAACAAGAACAGTGATTTCCTGGACTATGTCAAGAGTTACTCAAACATCTTCAAGAGAGTGTGTTTTGCTGCTAAAGCAAATTATATTAGTTCTAAACTTAAAGTATCTGACAACAAGGTGAAAACTGTTTGGAATATTATAAATAGAGAATCTGGTAAATTTAAAACTCGCGATTATCAAGTCAACATTCTCACGGAAGACCAACAGGTCATGTCAAATAACGATGTTGCCTTGGCATTCGAGAACTATTTTTCAAATATAGCAAGTAGTACTACAAAATGTCTGCAGTCATCTAAAACCCAAGCTAAAGCTTTGCTTTGTGCTAACATTAGTAAATGTGATGTAACGTTTAATTTTAGTCAAGTAGATTCAATCAAGGTTGTTAAAACATTTAAATCGCTCAATTTAAAGAAAACCGAGGATTTATGGGGAACATCAGTAAAAGTTATTAATCATATCATAGATGTCATTGCGCCCCAATTAGCTTTGATTTACAATAACTGCATATCAGAGGGTATTTTTCCTGATCTTATGAAGTTTAGTAAAGTCATACCTCTATTTAAATCGGGTGATTTAAACGACCTAACCAACTTCCGTCCCATATCGATACTACCTGTATTAAGTAAGGTTTTTGAAAAATTAATGTTAAACGATATGCTAATGCACTTTAATAGAAATAAACTGCTTACAAGTAAACAGTTCGGTTTCACAAGAGGGCGCTCCACGACTGACGCTGCATCTGTGCTTATTAAACATATTTACGATATTTGGGAGAATTCCTGTGATGCGATAGGTATTTTTTGTGACCTTTCTAAAGCTTTCGATTGCGTGGATCATGGGACGCTCGTTTTGAAACTTAAACATTATGGTTTGTCTGCTAATGCGTTAAGTCTTATGTCTTCATATCTCAGCAATAGAACTCAAGCAGTTGTTGTAAATGGAACCCAGTCTAGTGGGGCAATAGTAACGTTAGGAGTGCCTCAGGGCTCTATCTTAGGTCCATTTTTATTTTTGGTTTATATAAATGACTTGCCGTCTATAGTTAGTAATCTTTGTGATATAGTTTTATTCGCGGATGATACATCTTTAATCTTTAAGGTTGACCGAAAATCAGTTGACTATAGTAGAGTTAATGGCACACTGGACAAAGTACTTGACTGGTTTACCGTTAACAATCTGTTACTTAATGCTAAGAAAACTAAATGTGTCAGATTTTCTTTGCCTAATGTTAGACCGGTGGAAACTAGTAAACTCTTAAATAACGAGTGCTTAGAAATAGTAGATAAAGCAATATTTTGTGTTACAAAAAAGAGCCATTCGCTCCATATATAACCTAGGCTCACGTGAATCTTTAAGAGAACTCTTTAAAGAAATCAACATTTTAACTGTAGCGTCCCAGTACATCTATGAGAATATTGTTTATGTCCTTAAGAACATAGACTCCTTCTGTAAAAATTCTGATATACATAATTTTAATACTAGAAATAAAAATAAAATTTCCACTAAAAAATTTCGTGTCCGTAAAGTATACAAATCTTTTGTAGGTCAATGTGTCCGTTTTTATAATAAGTTACCTGATGAAGTATTGAATTTACCTTTTCCAGCTCTTAAAAAGTACTTGAAAAAATCATTGATGTCGAAGGCTTATTACAGGTGTACGGATAGTACATCTGAGTTGATTAGTTGATAGTCATGATAGTTGAAACACGGATTGACTTTTATGATTTTATTGATAACCAAGGTAATAATAAGGTACTAGCTAGGAGCACGTATAAACGTATAACGATTTCAATTCCACCGATTTTTAATACAGTAGATAAATCCAGCGTAGATACTACCAAACTATCAGAAAAAATGAGAAAACAGCAAAGTAATTTCAAGGCCTTCGCACGCACCATATATTACATCGATCTCTCAGTCATTAATGAGAAATGGGAGTTGGAAGATTTACTCAAGTCGGTTCAATCTCGTTGGGCAACTATCGACTCTCTCCACTGGGATATCGACAGTGAACTCCTCGAAGACGATGAAGTCTATAACCATACATTCTACAAATATGAGAAGAAATTCCAGGACGTCAAAAAGTCGATCAACACAAAGATATGGTCCATGAATCATCGGGAGAAATCAACCCCAGTCATGGATATACCGCCGTTCAGTGGAAACTATCAACAATGGGTTTCCTTTAAAGATTTATTTAACGAAGCCATACATCATAACCACTCTATGTCAAGCGCACAGAAGATGCAATTTTTGAAGAATAAAGTCAGAGGTGAAGCCGAAAAACTTATTCAACATCTCATCAGCTCAGAAAACTATGAAACCTGTTGGGAGATTTTAAATCTAACACCTCCCCTCGAAGACGTGAGCAAATCTGAGTGATTTACATACTTATCATTCCGAGATTACGCAAGCATTCATGATGTTTTACTGCACTCAAACCTTTTGTTAAGACATCTGCTGGCATTCTCTCTGTACACAAATACTTCAGACATATAACACCTTTTTTGCACATATCTCGAATAAAGTGGTGTCTTACGTCTATATGTTTAGTTCGCGAGTGATAATTTCGGGTCTGGGCAAGTTTTAGGGCGCCTTGGTTATCGTTAAACAACGTCACAACTTCGCATTCCATCCCTACGTTTCTCAACACATCCTGCAAATACAAAGCTTCCTTAGTAGCCTCTGAAAGCGCCATGTACTCGGCTTCGGTACTAGAGAGGGCGATAGTCCTCTGCTTTCGTGCTTCCCAACTTACAGGGGCACCAGCCAGAATAAACGCAAATCCGGAATAAGATCTACGATCTATCGCATTCGTACCCCAGTCAGCATCAACCACGCCGAATAACGGTACGTTAGTCCTCTCATACACCAATCCATAATCAGATGTACCTTTTAGGTACCTTAACACGCGCTTCGCGGCCTTCCAGTGCTGTACATCATAATTAGTATTAAATTGACTCAAATAGTTGACGGCATAAGCAATGTCCGGCCGTGTGGAAACAGATAAATACATTAATGCACCGATTAGACTTTGATAAGGGAATTGCCGCATAACATCGTTATTCACTCTTTCAGGCTTCTCTAACTTTATAAGACTATCCATCGGAGTCATCACAGGCTTACATTCACTCATACCATATCGCTCTAAAATCTTTTCTAAATATGATTTTTGACTCAAATATATTCCGTTTTCGTTATCACGATCAAACTGAATACCTAAGCAAGTACTAATCTTTCCTAGATCCTTCATGTCAAAAGCATTTGTTAATTGTGTCTTTACCTCATTCAGCCA
Source organism: Cenopis cana (assembly GCA_951800055.1). Taxonomy (NCBI): domain Eukaryota; kingdom Metazoa; phylum Arthropoda; class Insecta; order Lepidoptera; family Tortricidae; genus Cenopis; species Cenopis cana. The sequence goes on along the minus strand of OX637474.1, from coordinate 2,490,566 downwards.
TTCATCGTCATCCGTTGCTAATATAATATCATCAACATAAATGGCAATCAACATAATTTTTTCACCTTTTTGTGAGGCAAATACACATGGATCTTGGGGCATTGGTTCAAAACCTATATACTTCAACTTACTTACCAACTCTTTGTGCCACTGCAAACCTGACTGACGCAATCCATACAATGACTTCTTTAACAAGCATACTCCATCATCACATTCATTCATCTGCATCTTCCATAACTTAGCTGTCTCTATAATCTTTTTATCTTGAATTATTCTTCCACTTGATCCAATCTTCTTTTTACTAAGTATTTTATCTAATATTTCGTGTATTTCATCAGGCATTTCCATATACACTTCTGCTTCTAATGAACCATTCAGGTATGCAGTCACCACGTCCATTTGATGGATCTCTAGTCCTAGTTCTGCTGACAACGCTGTAGGGGTTGCAATATCGGACGGTTTTCCAATTCCGGAATTGTATCCGATATTGGGCTCCAATTCCGGAATTCCGGAACTGGTTCCGGAATTGGGATTTTACCTATTTCAACTAAATTAATGTCACAAAAATGTACTAAAAACATCATCATTATCGTTTTATAGGCAATATCCAGATAGGGTAGCCTGTATTTTAAATTTTAGTATAAATAAATAATAAATAAATAAATAAATATTTGTGGACAATCTTACACAAATCAACCTAGTCCCAAACTAAGCAAAGCTTGTACTATGGATACTAAGCGACGATATACATACTTATATAGATAAATAAATACTTAAATACATAGAAGACATCCAAGACCCAAGAACAAATATTCGTGCTCATCACACAAATAAATGCCCCGGCCGGGATTCGAACCCGGGACCTCCAGCTTCGTAGGCAGGTTCACTACCAACTAAGCTAAAGCGGTCGTCAAATAAGATATTTCTTACTTTCAATTTACTTTTTCACTTTACCTACTGAATTAACGGCTTTCCGGGATCAAATAAGCTGAGTGCTAAATGTGATCCATTAATAGTCATATATGGTCATTAATTCATTATCAGCACTAAACTCGTGATTTTCGAAAAAAATGCACATAAGTTTCATGTGGGTAAATTCCGTCTTACTGGAAGGGGGAACGCCAAAAGCATAAAACACAGGCGAGGTGGCGCTGTTCTTCAAGAATGGTGACAACCCTGACAAGTGACAACACACTACTGAACAACTACTGAACCATCACGCTTTTGAGCCATGTCTACAAGCTGTTTCCAAGAGTCATTGTCATTACGAGCCATCTCGCACGCAGGCTAGATGAATTCCGGCCTCCCGAAAAAGCCGGTTTCCGAAGAGGCTTTAGTACCATAGACCACATCCATAGGCTCCGTTAAGTTATTTACCACTTGTCCCTCTGTTTATTGTTTGTGGGTGATTCGATCGAAACCTGGGTGATACTACAAAACTTTTATGTCATTATGTTTATGGTATGCTCACATACCCACTCCGTCCGTGCAGTGCACGGGTCTTCGTGGATAAGAACGGCTAATAGGTACGTAAGCCACTAGAGCACAAGAACGCAGCTAACGGCGGAGTTTAGTGATCGTCGTATCCAAAATACGGATAGGAGGAATATACGTGATGGAATACCAATACCAGTTTGAAATCTATTCACAAAATGTTTATGAATCTGGTGATAGGTGAACAATTCCTCAGTTTTACATTGTGAAAGTTAAGAATAAACATACAAAACACTCTATTTTCTCTCTCTAAATTCATCAAATCCAATTCCGGAATTTCCGATATTTTGAGTGTACCAATTCCGGAATTGTAATATCGGAAAAATTGGCCGAGATTCCGGAATTTCGAGATTCCGGAATTCCGGAATGCAAGCCCTACAACGCTGCAATCAATCTTATAGAAGAAGATCTCACAACTGGGGATGATGTGTCATGAAAGTCCTCCCCTGGCCGTTGAGAGCAGCCTTTGGCAACGAGACGGACTTTCTTCCCAGTAGTTTTACTCGTAAATACTAATCTGTTGCCTATCACTTTTCGATCATGTGGTCTTGGCACTACGGACCACGTTTCGTTCTTGATCTGTGCTACATACTCATCTTCTAACGCTTTTCGCCAGTCTGTTGCGTCACTTGTTCCTTCAGCTTCTTGCCAAGACATTGGCTCAGCTGTCGCGATACGTGCGATTTGTATATTAGGGTCTTCATCTTCTGAATCACCTTCTGTGGTTTCTTTGTCATCAAGCTGACATTGGTATTCATTACGAGGTCTACAAACACGTATTAGTCTTGATCTTCCCTTTCCTCTTTTCGCTGGTTCTACCAGCCTTTCCCATGATATTGTTGAACTTCTTTTTCTTGATAAAGTTCTAATGTTTGTTTCTACATCTTCGTTTAGATTTTCAAGCGATTTTCTCACTCTAGATCTGTCTCTTCTTGCTCGAATATATAGTCTGTTCTCTTTTGGTCTTTCTTCTTCAACCTTTTCATCGTAGTCTATTGTTATCTTCTTATCTTCCTCGTCTTCATTATCGAGGATCTCTTTATATTCATGACTGAATGCAGTCTCCTTCATGAAACTTACGTTCCTTGTTACAACAATCCGTTTACTCCTAGGATCATGGACCCGATATGCCTTGGATTGATTGTCATAGCCCATGAAGATTCCAACTTCTGAATTCGAATCGAATTTTCCTTTTTGTGTCCCTTTATCTTTGTAGTACACCTTTGCTCCGAATACGTTCATGTAGATCACTGTAGGTTTTCTTCCCTTTCACACAGTGTAAGGTATTTCACCCTTTAATGCAGTAGTCAGGCAACGGTTTCTTATGTAATTGGCCGTATTTACAGCTTCAGCCCAAAAGCTTGGAGGGCTTCCAGCTTGACGCATCATGCATCGGGCCATCTCTATTAGCGTCCGGTTCTTTCTCTCGGCCACGCCATTCTGTTCTGGAGTTTGTGGAACAGTCAATCTTCGTTTGATACCTTCTTTCTTCAAAAAGTCATCGAATTCTTTATTCACGTACTCTCCTCCATTATCTGACTGTAAATTCTTTATTTTCTTCCCTGTCGCCTTCTCCACGTATGCCTTATATTCTTTAAATACGTTGAAGACGTCACTTTTATTCGCGATGAAGTATACTTCACACCACCGAGATTTGTCGTCAATAAAAGTGACAAAATACTTTTTCTGGCCAAATGACTGATGCCTCATTGGCCCGCAGACGTCCGTGTGTATTAGCTCCAATAAGTCAGTCGTGCGCTCTTCGCTTCCTTTGGGAAATGGTTTACATGTTTGTTTTTGACTTATACATATCTCACATTCAGACAATTTTTCATTGTTGTCGAACTTCATACCATGTACTAAACCGTTCTTAGCCATAGCCTTTAAATCACGTTCATTGATGTGGCCCAAACGCTCATGCCAAATATCAATCGGCGTTTTCACCACTTCTGCATTATGAGCGTTCTCTTGACCCAATCTCACATGGTATAAATTACCAACACGGTCTGCTCGCATGTGAATCTTTTGGTTTGCATCAACCACAACAGCCTCATTTTTACTAAAATGAACTTCGAATCCGTGATCAGTCATTTTAGCTACTGATAAAAGGCTCGTACGTAAATCTGGCACGTAGAACACTTTTTGAATGTCTACCAGGCGTTCTTCACTCCCTGTATCAACCGAGATTCTTACTTTGCCCATCCCGGTTATCTTCGTACTCTCATTGTTTGCCAAATTTAATTCATTGTCCAGTCGCGTAAATCCTTGTATCATGTGCTCGTCGTTGCACATATGTCCCGTGCATCCACTATCGATACACCAAACAGGATTTTTCTGTTCGCCTAACATGGCCTCTTCGGTCGTACTAAGCATAGTCGTGTATTTTTCCCGCTCTGAATCACAGCATCCTGCTTGCTGTGCGCTCTGTTTAGTCTTATTTGCCAGTTTAGTCTTGCACTCTCTGGCAATATGCCCTCGACGTCCACAACGATAACATGTTACTTTGCTCTTGTCGCTGTGCACTGTATTGTGGTCATTCACGATATTCTTCTGATAAGGCTTGTGAGTGCGCTTGACGAACATAGCTCCTTGTTCTACTACCTTCATAATCTTCGACAATCTTTATTTTCAGTGTTTCTGTAGATGGCAGATAGTCTCGCGATTCCATTGCAGTGCGAAACATAGCAAATGAATCTGGTAGGCTATATAACAGCAAAATTGCTAATAATTCGTCAATCACCACTAACCCGATTTCTTTGAGTTTTTTAACTGCGTCAAAAAAATCTGCAATGTGCTTGCGCAGGTCATCACCTTCCTGCATGCGCGTCAACACAAGCTTCTTCAACAACGAGGCTTTTCGCGCAGGTCCACTGGATTGGTATATAGATTTCAACTTATCCCATATCGCCTTTGAAGTTTCCAAACCATCTAATGCTGCGAGCTCACTAGGACTGACGGCCAACAATATGTCCGATTCGGCCTTTCCGTCCATTTTTATCCATTCTGAATACTTTGGATCGGTACTAAACGGTTTCGGTAAAGTACCCGATACGTAATCCCACAAGTCATTTTTCTTCAAAATAGCTCTCATGTGTATCTTCCACGTATCATAATTATCCGCAGTTAACTGGTCAATCTTTATAGAAGCAGCCATAACGATGATTTTCCAACATTAACTTTCAATTAAACAGCAAACACAATATTACGGCGAAATCGATGTAAACAACTTTTTATGTATAGGTTAACGCTGCACTACCAGCCGGCCGGCGCTCGTTTGCGAGCGAGTCCATTTAAGTTGTTTACTTTGTCCATTCAATCACAGTTTTTCACTTTAAATATTGTTCAAAAGTCACGAAATCTATTGTACATAGTCCACTGTGCCCATAACCTCTTAGGGCATATAAGAAAACACTAGATTTAAGCACTATTAATCAACATTTATTAGGGCGAGCGAAGCGAGCCCTATCAATAGGCCACTTCCCATACATCCTTGTGACCCCTTTTACGACAAAACTATCAAGCTTTTGGATGTGAATTTTTGCATAGTAATTCAGATTTATGTCTAGATGTGTTATCAAACATTAAAATATCGATTCATAAGTTATAATTTAAAAAAATATATATTACGATACTAACGCCATCTGTTGAGCCGAGGTATGAAACCAATAGCTTCATGTCATGAAGTTGTTACACCGGTTTACTACTTAAGTACTTACGGCAACAATCGATATATCTAGCTTTATACCTGCATAGGTACCGAACGATCTAGGCTGTTCGCGATCGACGTTTCTTGAAACTTCGGAAATAGTCTTTAAATACTGAATGGAGTCGTCAGTGTCGTCACCCTTCGAGAATGTTCTAGAAGAATGTCGATCGTCCTGCAAAGTTCTGGAAAATAAAGCTGTCTCGCTCTAACAATGACCCTGACATGCGTTAACTCTCGCTTATATACTGTCAGCAATCGAAATTTCTATTTTTAAATCCGCTGAGTAGGTACTTGCATAGGTACCAAACGATCTAGAACTGAAAACATGTTTCAGGCGCCTGAAAACGACGTCGAATTGGATGAAATTTTGATCAGCAAATATGTGATAGAGCTACTCCTAAAACGGCCTGAAATGACGTTACAGCCTGCTGAAAACGCTTCTAAGGCTCTGAAATTTACGTCTGAAGTTTTTGTTACTTTTCAATGGCGCTTATCTCTGTCACTCTATTACTTCTCGAATGTTCCGAGTACAGCTATCTCTTTCTACTACTGCTATCTCTGTCACTCTCTTCTCGAATGTTCCGAGTATAGCTATCTTTCTTTACTACTGCTATCTCTGTCACTCTCTCCTCGAATGCTTCGATTATAGCTATCTCTTTCTACTACTGCTATCACTCCTGCTGGAAATTTCGCCATATACTGATAAATAAGGCCTTCAGAGGCCCATAAGGGGTCCTGAAAACGCTTGAAAACGGGTTTTCAAGTTATAGGCATAGGTACCGAAGGTTCTAGAATGTTCGCGATCGAAGTCTCTAGAAACTTCGAGAAGTCTAGAAAGTCTGTATGGAGTCTTCACCCTTCGAGCATATTGTAGAAGGATTTCGAACGCCCCGGAAAGTTCTGGAAAATATGGCTGTCTCGCTCTAACAATGCTGTCCTTGTCGCAATGTTCGTCGAGAGCATTAGCATTATTGGAATGTACTACACATCCAGTCTATCCCTTTAACGCTTATAGTCTGTCTCTTTTACTCCTATTGAAAATTAAAAAAATTACCCCATTTTTACCGGCCACCGCCACCAAACTCCCTTACTTGCAAGTGCACACTAAGGGCCTGGTAGTAGTTGGTGATCATAGAGAAAAGGCTGAACATACCCACTAACATTCTCCTTTTATATTAAGTACTAGCAAAAAGCAGAGCTTTACGAGGGCTCGCGTTTTTTTTTTGTAATGATATTTGTTTAGACAGTTTCTAAAGAGAATTGAACGCCAAAAACGCTTGAAGGGAAGGTGTCATGCCTACAGCGCAAATAAGTCCTATCGATATTACACAAAAGTTCATATTCAATCTCTTATGGACAACGAGTTCACGTGTAGTTGTCACTGCCGTACTGTATGGCGTTGAAACAAGGGGCTGACACGCTTTGCTAGAGAAAGGTAGTCTTATTGCGATTCTAATAAGAAGAAATAGAAAAGAGTGGTATGTTTTGTCCCTATCCGACCGAACAGTTTTTCATGGTCGGGTTATAGGATAGGCAAAGGCAAACTTCCATAAGGAATAAAGCGGGTGTTACACTGTCCTGAATTCAGAATCCTGACTAGTGGAGGGGAGTTGAAGCATCTCGCTCTAACGTATAGGTCCGAACCCTTCTAAGTGTCCTGAATTCAGGACAGTGTAATATCCGCTTACATTAGACATGGAAACCGGCCAAATTGCATAGTACATGTATGAAAATGAGCAAGTATGAGAAAGACATAGCCCCGGTCGCTCGTTGGCGCATCTTTAACTACAGAGTATATATTATATCTATGCGTTGAAAGGGCTATTGTATGGGTAATTAATATGGGTTTTATAAATAATTCGTACGAGAAATATTTTTTTTAATTATTTATTTTGAATCAGGCAACAAGGCCCATATTTTCATATACCTTACAGACTATCTATAAAATATAAAACCGGCCAAGTGCGTGTCGGGCCACGCGCAAGGTAGGGTTCCGTAGTCGTCTACCCGTTACATTATATGGACTAAAAAGTTCGCAAACTTATATTTACTACTTTGACAGAATTAACAACATTATCTAAGGTATCAATGGAAATTGTACGAAAGTTTGCTTTTGCAAAGTACATTTCTGAAGTTCGACTATTACTCATTAACTAGTAATGTCTACTTAGCTGTGATAGTTTTCCTTTTAAATTCATCGTATTTACTACTACCATGATTTTTTTACATGCCTAGTAGCCACCGTTTAGCTGGCAGGGGGGGGGGGACACTTGACCATAGCTAAAATTATCACTTCAAAGCTAAATATCACGCTAACCAATTCTTTAATCAAAAAATGCTTTTAGAAACCTAATGATATTTTTAAAAGAGCTATCCAACGATACCCCACACGATGGGGTTTGGCAGAAAAAAAAATTGCACCACCACTTTACATGTAGGGGAGGTACCCTAAAAAAAAATTTTTTTTAAGATTTTATTCTACCGTTTTGTCGGCCTCATTGATATGTATACTCATGCCAAATTACAGCTTTCTAGTACTAACGGTTACTGAGAAAAACGGGGGTCGGACGGACGGACGGACGGACGGACGGACGGACATGGCGAAACTATAAGGGTTCCTTGTTTACTACGGAACCCTAAAAACTAGCACAAATAAACACACCACAACTTTACTGCGATGTGTTACGCAACGTCGAGTCGAGGTGTCAGGTAAGGTAACCGACCGCGAAAACGCCGGAACTTGACTCCCTTCGGCCAAAATTCTTCCTTGGTGGAGGTCGGTAGATGTTCTGTTGGAATTTTCACAACGAAGGAATTAAAATTCACGTTGTGGCGAGACTCCAACTTCACGACCCTCAGGTTGAATCCGGTCTTCACGCGTACATACTCCACGATCTCCTCTGCCTTCGTGGTGTAATGTAGCCGGGACACGTAAAGCTGCGACGTTGGTGTAGCAGCACGCAGCAGGTGATTCGGTCCGGTCGGTGCGGTACCGCACAGATTCCGACAAGTAGGCTTCTTCTTCCCCTCCACCGTCTTGTCACGTCGCGACTTCTTTTGAGTCTGCTGTGGCAAATCCTTGCGAATGGCTTCACCAGGGTTCTGCACCCCTTTTTTCGACCACTGCTTTGGTTTTATAAAAAAAAATCGCGAGCGACGTAAAGCTCTGCTTTTTGCGAGTTTATAACAAAACAGAGCAATAATTAAACACGGCTAATGCGATGGCGGTCACTCGCAACTGAGGTTACCTATACATGCATACCAACATATAGATACTACGACACTAGCTCACGGGCTTCGTATATATCTTAACAGATATGTGAGGATCTTTTTACAAATACGACTAAACGCGAAATTAACGGTAGATTTTCCGTACGCATGCCGCTAAGAGAATCAGCTGACTCGTTAGGCGATTCTTATACGTTAGCAAAAAATCGATTTTTATCGTTAGAACGTAAACTTGAACGTTTACAGGAATATAAACGTTTATATTGTGACTTCATGCGCGAATATGAAAAGATGGGTCACGTGACTCGTATAACCGAATATGGTGCGCCGAATTATTTTCTTAGTCATTTTGGTGTATTTCGGGCGAGCAGCAGCACAACCAAATTGCGTGTGGTCTACAATGGGAGTGCCGCTAGCACCACGAATAAGTCCCTAAACGATATTCAACTTCCGGGACCAGCACTTCAAAATGACGTTTTTTCCATCTTACTCCGTTTCCGTCAATACAAGTACGTGGCTTGTGCTGACGTGGAGAAAATGTTTCGCCAAGTTTTGATTCAACCAGATCAGAGATGTGAGATGTGGAGCGTTACGGGTTATAATGATAAGACGAGACTCGAGGAAATACTGGAGTAATACTGATTTAATACTGATTTATTGAGTAACAATTACACTGCTTTTATACTAAAGGTTTGGTATGCTAAATATAACATATGGTAATTTATTTAATACTATTTTCTTGGAATCAATATCAAGGTCTCTTGCATTCCTTAGTTCTGGGAAAAAGTACAAAGGTTAATATTAGTTAAGTTTCCATCAGATGTGTATCAGCTGTGATCAGCTGAGTTATTAGGGTGTGACATACACCACCGCTTCCCCGTTTTTTTGAGACAAAAAATAGTAAAATACATTACTACTATTTTTTTTGGCTTCAGTTAACTTAATTAACTTATGTCTATGGTTTACATTGTTTCTTAACTAACTTAAGTCTATGGTATACATGGTTTCTTAATTTATCTTAATGCTACTTAGAATGTTTACATTACTTGTTCCTTATATGGTAGATGGTATGCGATCAGATGGATTGTCATAATCGTTTTAGCATCGTAATGTACTTAAATTTAGAAAGGAAACATTGTTATTATTTTTTTCTTTGTAGTTAATACACTTATTAATACTATAAGATTATACATTTATTCAGAAAAAATAAGTAATTAAAAAAAAATTAAACTAAATATAAAATGATCTTAATACTAAATATTAATTACGAAAAATTAAAGAAATCTATATACTTATTGTCTTTTTTTTTCAAACAGATTGAGAAATATTTATTAAAACGGATACAGTAAATAAATTAAAACTAAACTAAATCTAAAGATACAAATTTTCATTATCTATACTAATATTACTGGAATTGAATGCACGCTTTGATGACGACGCTTGTTTGTTTTATATTTTCATTTATTTTTTAAATAGGACATAAATTATGGTATACATTTATGCTACCATTATTAGTTTGTGTTTACGACGTTGTATTATGTCGTTATTTTTCTCTTGTTTGTGAACATAATAACAAATATTTTGTGCGCATCAATATTTGTCATTATTATTATTTTTAAACCATTTAAAAATAGTAATTGTGACTTGCAAGTTATTTTGTTCTCTTTTTATTTATGCGCATCTACTGTAATCTTTTATTTCGACGTCATATCCCTTTTTAGTATGTGACATCAAGTGTGCAATTTAGCATCACTTTTTGCAAAGCTTGCTAAGGTACACGGCATGTATTATTTTATGGTCGGCCGACCCTTAATTATAACTCAGTAATACAAGGATTTTATACATAAACGCGCGTAAATACCATTTAGAGGTAGATATATGCCTTTCAGACAGTGCTTTTAACACTACATTATACTATGTGTCCAAGAACTTGCACGATTGATGCTCGATCGAATCATGATCTAGGTTTCAAGGATTTGCTGCCTGCCTTGTATTTCTGGTGTACCTTGCTAATAATTATGTATCTACCTACTCGCTCACTGGCACCTCTCGGGTTTACCACTTATTGCGGCGGGACACGATTTCTATATTTATTTAATCCTAGTCATAATCGTCCTCCTACGTAATCTCAGGATTTGGCGTAGGCACTAGTTTTTACGGAAGCGACTGCCATTTGACCTTCCAACCTGAGGGGAAACGAGACCTTATTTCAATTAGGCTTTGTCAAGTAAGTGGGCAACTTAACTGTTAGAAATTCTCAAGCCGTTCGGGCGGCTCTAACTTGGCTTAACGACTGCTATCATAGTCAGCTGTCGGGATCAATGGCTTAACGTGCATACCAAAGCACGGGAGCGCTCAGTTAATAAGCACTCAAAGACAAATAATGAAAGTTGTTTAATATGACTCTATGACTCGCCTATCATCGTTATCACTTACTTTTGAGACACCTTTAATTATACATACTCGGGATCCGTACCCGGTTTTACATTTATTAATATATTGAGCTATACTCGTAGCTCCTCAATAATACACGCGGTGTCGTCATTATATAGCATGCAATATGCATAAATTTTTATTTATTGTGCCTTGCAAAACATACCTAATTCTCTCGCGAGGAAAGCTCGTTCCGTACGCGATTGAGTACTAGATTCGACACACTATTAGTAAGGATGGCGAGTACCTATAAAATTATATTATTCTAACTGGTAATACAGTTTGTTTGTTTCATTATTTTGTCATAATCTCGTTTATTGAAACTTACTTAATTCAGGCAAATTATTTGACGTTTTAAGAATTTCCACTATTCTGGGTTGGCCTGACCCGTCATAGTTGAAATCCTTATTGATATTATTTTAAAACTATTCAATATTCTAGTAGGTATATTGTTATATTATTCTAATATATTATACGAGGGGCGTTCAATAAATTCTCGGTATTGATATCTTTTAAACCTTTTTAGTAAACTTTTTAATACTGGCCGGTAAGTGTCATTCATTAACATAAAAAAAAGGTAAAATTCAAACGGCGATGTTCTTTTGTTTTTTTGCAACTGCCGAACAAACGTGATCACAATGAGCGATTTTTCAATGTTAATTAAATTAGAGCACCGAGCGGTAATAAAATTCTTGACCAAACAAGGAAAAAATCAAAAAGCTATAAAAGAAGAAATGGATTATGTTTACCGAGAGTCTGCTCCTTCTTTATCAACAATTCAAAAGTGGTCAAGTGAATTTAAGTGTGGGAGAGAGAGTATCGAAGACGACCCCAGACCTGGTCGGCCCGTCGAAGCTTCTTCACAAGAAAATATAAAAAAAGTGGAGAAAATTATATTGGAAGATGCTCGAGTGAAGGTGACAGCAATAGCTCAAATAACCAAGCTTTCTATTGGTACTATACACAATGTAATCCATGACAATCTTAATATGTCATAAGTCAGTGCGAGATGGGTACCGCGAATGCTGACGCCGCTTCAGAAAAATACGCGCGTTGCTTGTTGTTCCGAATTTATTAAGCTGTGTGGTGAAAATCCTGATGAGATACTGCAAAAGATTGTTACCGGAGATGAAACCTGGGTTCATCATTATGACTCTGAGAGCAAACAAGAGTCCATGCAGTGGCACATTAAAGGAACTCCTCACCCTAAGAAGTTCAAGGTCATGCCTTCAGCTGGAAAGGTCATGGCCACAATATTCTGGGATTGTGATGGAATATTGCTGATCGATTATAAAGAAAAGGGTGTAAATATCACAGGAGGGTACTACGGTCGTCGCAGTAGAATGCTATTTGTGATCCTGCGGCGCCCCACTGAAGGCGTAGCCGGTACTCGTTGGGTTTTTAGACGGTAGTACGGTCCATCCGGATAGTCCGTCATACCCACCCAGGTCTTTCACTGGGTGGGATACGTAAAAGTATTTTCCCAACGTTAAAAAAAAAAAAAAAAAGGAGGGTACTACGGTTATATTCTACGCCAATTAAGAGAAGCAATCAAAGAGAAGAGAAGGGGAAAATTAGCCAAGGGTGTTCTGCTTCTGCACGACAACGCCCCTGTGCATACTGCTCATATCGCCAAGGCTGCTGTTCGGGAATCTGGGTTCGAAACTATTACACACCCACCGTATAGTCCAGACTTAGCCCCGAGTGACTTCTTTTTGTTTCCCAACCTCAAAAAGGACCTACGAGGAAATCGATTTTCTGACGATGAAGCTTTGAAGACAGCACTGGAGGAGCATTTTGACACTAAAGATAAAAAATCTTTTTATGAGGGGTTAAAAAAACAAATTGACCGATCTTATAAGTTCATAAGCATAGGGGGGGAGTATATTAAAAAATAAAATAAAAAAACCTATCGTATTCTTTTGTTTTCATTCTCATACCGAGAATTTATTGAACGCCCCTCGTATTATAGTTCAATATTCTGGGAATCCATTTTTATTTTGATAACACTAATCCTATATTTATGCTCGATACGTCTGTGTGTATCGTGAACGTATTGTAACTCGAGAAGTCACTCGTATTGTAACAGGTGAACTGTTGGTTGCTATTTTTAGATTTGTAAATCTTAATCATAATTATTACCTCGTCATCAAGCGGCATTATTTCTTATTTACTTAATTATTTATAACATAAACTGGTTTCATACCATAAAGTTTACACATTATTAGATAAAAAAATATATTTATCTTTTAACAATTTGATAAAATTAATTGTTATCGTTCTTTATTATTAATTAAAATTTTACTTTAAAAAATCTACGTCACTCAAATTGTTAATTTTTTTTTTAAATATTACTAACTAGTACATACTACATATATTATAGTAAAAGTTTTATAAGTACCTTAATTAATTACTTATTCACGTGGACTTATGATCAGCTGGTGATCAGCTGTCAGGCATTTGTGGACCTGAAGTCATCTGTATGGTATCAGCTGTGCGCTGGACCTGTGGTAGCGGCGATGGGGCTGGTGCTGGTGACGCGCGATGATGCTCTGCTCTGGCTGGTTCGGCTTCAGTGGAGCTGGCTGGCTGGCGCAGTGCATCTGTTTTTCTGGATTCAGATTCAGATTCAGATTCAGATTCGTTTATTATCATAATAATACAATTAAATCATTATACAATGAGTATACACGATAAAATTTCAAAATTATGATTCGTCAGTTGTACACAATACACATTATTTGAGTAGTTTATCAAATTATCACTACAATACTTAATGTCAATTAAGAATAAAAGGTGTGTGCTATTAAATAGAATAGCATAGAAAACCAAAACATAACAAAACAGCAGAAATCTCAATAAAACACATATAGCAAGTTATAGCTAATTAATAATATTTAAGTATTCCTACAGATACAACAAAAATTAGTTATTCTTGGAAGTAATGTTCGCGTAATCGGTCGAAAAGAATTCTTGTAGGCTATACAGTGTTTTCTCAAGCAATAGTCGTTTTACATTATGGCGAAATGGGATTTCGTTAGTGATTGTTTTAAGGCTTGTTGGAAGCTGGTTAAATAATCTTTGACCAATCAACTTCGGTAGTTTTCTTGCGATTTTAAGTCTGGACGAGGTCATTTTTATGTCATGAACATTTCGGATAGGCCTTGTACTATTTTCACCTCTCCTTTGAAACTCATTTGGGTTACGTTTCACATACATCAATACTTCCAGTATATAAGTTGAGACAAATGTTAAAATTCCAAATTTTTTAAAGAGTTCCCGACACGAATCTCTGTTCTTTGCATAAGCAAGTACTCTTATTGCACGTTTCTGCATCTTTAGTATGCGCTCATAATCCGTAGAGTTGCCCCAAAGTATAATCCCGTATGAAAGTTGAGAGTGTACATACGCGTAGTACGTCTCTTTTAAGCAACTTTCTGATACAAGTGGTCTTAATTGTCTTAGAGCATAGGTTCCTCTTGATAACTTACTACATAATGAGTTTATATGGTCTTTCCATGACATTATTGGGTCAATATGAAAGCCGAGAAGTTTAACACTTCGTTCATTTTGTATTTTGACACCGTTTGGTAGTGCAATGTCCGTTTTCTCTATGAGACGATTTTTAGTTTCAAATATCATGATATTTGTTTTTTCAGCATTTAGTTTCAGGCCATTTATTGCAAACCACTTACTAAGTATTGTTATTGTATTTCCTATTTTTTCTATTAACTGTGTTTTTGTATTAGCATTTACTATTAATTGTCGTATCATCTGCGTACAGGATCATGTCACCGTCGATATCAATACTCGCTAAGTCATTCAGAAATATAGAGAAGAAGCTGTTTCCTAATGCAGATCCTTGCGGGACGCCTATTCTAGTTGTCTGTGCTTCGGAACGCTGCCGTTTACCATCGATATTTATTTCTACGAACTGTTCTCGTTCTTCCAGGAATGATTTCAGCAGTTTAGCACTTTCTCCCTTCACACCATAGGCATTTAGTTTGGAAAGCAAGAGTTCATGATCTACGGTGTCGAAAGCCTTCGAAAGGTCCAGGAATATTGCAGCAACTTTACTTTGTCTTTCCAAGAGGTTTACAACCGTTTCAGTAAAAACCGTTTCTGGCGCAGCGAAGTGGAGCTGGCTGGCT
Organism: Cenopis cana; assembly: GCA_951800055.1. Lineage (NCBI taxonomy): Eukaryota > Metazoa > Arthropoda > Insecta > Lepidoptera > Tortricidae > Cenopis > Cenopis cana. The sequence goes on along the minus strand of OX637474.1, from coordinate 2,475,554 downwards.
CACGCAGTGGACCTGACTGGCTGGCGCAATGGATCTGGCTGGCTGGCGTAGTGGAGCTGAGTGGCTGGCGCAGTGCGCCGCCAGTACGGCACAAGGCCTCACCGGCACTTGGTTCTTCCTCTAATAACGTTGGCAGTGCGGTGTCGTTGTCGTGGAAGTGGCTGACGTTGACTATATCAGGGCTGCCTTGCGCAGCGGGACTGGAAGGGTCGCCATGAGAGGCGACCTGCACTTAGTAGTTTGGCTCTGGAAGGGTCGCCATGAGATGTGCGGTGCTCTGGCAGGGTCGCTGATGAAGTGACCTGCTCTCAGTATCTTGGTTCTGGCACTTGTTCACTAATTCAGGGCTGCCTGGGGCAGCCCGCCTGGCAGGGTAGCCATGAGATGTGGAGCGTTACGGGTTATAATGATAAGACGAGACTCGAGGAAATACTGGAGTAATACTGATTTAATTCTGATTTATTGAGTAACAATTACACTGCTTTTATACTAAAGGTTTGGTATGCTAAATGAGAGACGCGCGGGACGTTAACGCGACAGCAGCGCTTAATTAGTGCTCTTGTTATTATAAATAGTTAAACCGTAAAATAATAAAAATTAGACACAGTGTTGTATACCACCTTGAAGATAAAAACATAAGGAATTGGAAGGTGTTAACCGTTTCGCAGTACAATGTGTCATTCACGAGATATCTCAAAATTAAAATTTAAAAACATGCAGTGATCGTTAAAAACGGCGAGTTCATATCGCACGGCTAGCGGTCAGTGGCCGCCAGGGGTCAACGCTCGCTACTTCGGGAGTCGTCGTGTCAACGATCGTGAGACCGCGCGGCGCCTGCACAGCTGAGCGCTTATCAACAACAACCGGCCGGCAAACGACTGATTTTAACAGCTAAGGAATTTAACATTTTATCTTCAATCATTATGGCTAAAATATGCGATAAATGCAACACACTTATTGATGGCTCAGAGTTCCTAATATGTTTTTCTTGTCAATTGACTTTTCACTTAAATTGTTGCAATGTTAGCAGAGAGCGATTTAACCTCATGGAACATAAGATCCTATGGAAATGTATACCATGCAAAACCAAACCAAATACCTCTACTGATAATGTAACTGTGCGAAGAAAGTATAGAACGATAATTCAAGCCAGTAATTCATTTGAAAGTTCGTCAAGCCTATCCGAGATCGAGGAAGGCCTTGAAGAAAGCCCTACGTTGTCAGGCCCCGGGCTAAACCGAAGTTGTCCAGACAAAACATGCACTTTAGCACGGACTGAACATCTAGAAAAAATTGTTTCCGAACTACAAGAGAAGCTGGCTACAGCGGAACATGAGATAGAAAATCTGCTTGCCGAAAACCTTTCTCTTAAGAATAAGATGAAAGGCTTTGAGAATAAAGTAAACTGCTTAAAATCTTTAAGTAAGACTAGTACGAAAAAAAGGACACGCTCAAAGCACACGAGAAACAAGAGGAAAAGCGTTGACGACAAACAAAGCCCCAACCAAAGCTATATAGAACTTAATGTCCAGCAGCTAAACACTCGAGATACTTCGCAAAAAAATAGGTCTTCCCCAACACGCAACGACCAAAGCCCCATGGTTTCGCCAATAAATAAACCAGCGCACTCTAGTACACCTACACGCCGCAAATTGGAACAAAAAAACTGTATACATATATTTGGCGATGAACAAGTGAAAGGGCTGGCAATGCGTCTTGTTCATTCCAGAGACGAGAGAAACTACAAAGGCTACAGAGTAACAGCTATGGTAAAACCACACGCACCGAACTCTCAGGTGTTGCAGAGTCTGCACAGCGTGTCCCACACAATAACGAAGGGTGACGTCATAATCCTATCAGTGCATAACAACGAAAAAGACCCGTATGCGTTATTGGCTGACTTAGGTGATATTTTGGTTAAACATAAAGACAGTGAATTTTTAATATTAAATGTATGTAACAGCCGTAATGTTCAAAAAAATATTCTATACCACGAATTAAAATTATTTTCCAAAAAGTACCGATATTGTAAGGTAATTAATATGTATGGATCTGTAAATAGAGTCCGTAACTCAGCATCGTTTTTGAACTGGGTTACTTTTAAATTAAAACAGGAAATTAATCTCATATGCTCAACTCCCAGCCCAATTAAAAATAATAACAAATTAAACGTGGGCCATCTTAGAGCATCAAACTGCTCTGACACATTTTTTCGTCCCCAAAGCTGCAGTAATCACTATTTCGAATAAGACAGCAGATACTATTACGCCAACAACTAGCTGTCATAGTTTATCAATTTTCCACCAAAACATAGGGGGGGTATGCTCTAAACTAGACATACTAGACCAAGCCTTAAAGGAATTGAGTGACAAGGGAAAGCAATATGATGTAGTATGTCTGAGTGAAACATTCGTGAAAGAAGGCTGTCAGAAAAATATAAAACTTAATAATATGACACTAGCCGCATCCTACTGCCGTGATAAGTGTAGGGGTGGGACCTGTATCTTGATAAGCAAACATTTAGAGTTCAAACCGATGCCCTATGTCGCGCAATTGGCGAGTAAATTTTATTTTGAATGTTGCGGAGTGGAAATAATCGGACTGGGACTTATCATAGTTAATATTTATAGGATCCCAGACCCAAGCAAATCACACGTCGGCTTATTTCTCCATAAACTCGAAGAGCTCTTGGACTACTTGACATCTTATAGTAAACGTAAAAAAATTGTTTTAACCGGTGACTGGAATATTAATATTTTAAAACAATGTGTGGCTTCCAGATCCCTATTAGACATTCTACAAAATTACAACTTTTCAACACATATCCAAAAACCAACAAGACTTGACTCATGTATAGATCAGATAGCAAGTAACGTAAAAAAGGTAATTGCAGAGATACACTACCTCGGACTCTCTGATCATGATACCGCTCAATCGATAACTTTGACTTCCATAAATAGAAAGAAAGCTTATAGTACTTGGTACGAATACAGACGTGATTATGACCATGCCAACATTCAAAAGTTCTGTGAATGTATATCTTCACTCAGCTTTTCCGAAGTCTTTAGTTCAACTAATGCGAAGGATGCGTTCAATAGCTTTTATGATTTGTTTTGTTTATTTTATAATTTATGCTTTCCTATAATTAAAGTTAAAATTAACAACAGGTCGGGCAAATTAAATTGGCTGTCAAGAGGACTCAAGATATCTTGTAGAACTAAACGAATTCTTTACTTTAACTTTAAACGAGGAAAAATCAACAGGCTTAAAAACCAATTGAAGTATAAAAAATATAGTAGCATATTAAAGAAAAGTTTGCTAACTGCTCAAAAAATTAAAAACCAGAGGTACTTACATAACTGCAAAAATAAAGGAAAAGCGACATGGAACATGATCTCGGCTAGTGTATCGAGTAATTTACATAAAAATGATATTAATGAAATTCAATTTAATGACATTACCTATTCCGACCCATCTGACATTTCCAATATTCTTAATAATTATTTTATCAATTTGACTAATTCACAAAATTCTTTAACAAATAGTTCTTCTTGGCATTCCAGTTTACCTGAGAGAAATTGTCACACAATGTTTCTGAATCCCGTCGATGCTAAAGAGATTCACAAAATAATTATGTCACTTAGAAATTCTAAATCAAGCGGCTACGACGACATCATCACAAGGATTTTGAAATTATGTGCCAGACATGTGTCTAAACCTCTTGAACACATTATTAACTCCTCATATGCTGAAGGCTTTTTCCCGCAAAAGCTAAAAACATGCATAGTCAAACCTTTGTTCAAGAGTGGTGACAGGAAAGACCCGAGTAATTATAGGCCTATTACTTTAATTCCTATATTATCTAAAATACTAGAAAAGGCATTTTATGTGAGATTAGATAGCTTCTTAAACAAACATAGTATACTTAGACCTGAGCAGTATGGTTTTCGAAAAGGAAAATCAACAGCACAGGCATGTTTTGACCTTATTAAGTACATAACGGAATGTATCAATAATAACACTCCCGTAACTTCAATCTTTTTAGATATGTCTAAAGCTTTCGATTTCGTTAACCATGCCAAACTTCTTCGTAAGCTCGAAATCTATGGAGTGAGAGGGAAAGCTCTTGATTGGATTGAGGATTACTTAAAAGATAGAATGCAATGCCTAGAAATCAACAGAATCACATACTCTAATAACAAAATTCTAAAAAAATCGTTTCGATCACAATTTAAAGCAAATAAAAATGGAATTCCCCAAGGGAGTATACTTGGACCATTGCTATTTCTCCTATATATCAATGACTTATCAAAGGCGACAATACATAAAACAATAATGTTCGCCGATGATACGACTCTCGTTGTAAAATGTAATGATAAAGCAACTTTTGAGTCTGACATAAATAACTCTTTACTAGAAATAATTAATTGGATGACTAGCAACGACTTACACATTAATATGATTAAAACTAAATTGATACAATATGCATCATATAACTCTAATAATATACCAATTAATGTCAATTATAATAATATCAACGTAGACGAAGTAGATAATTTTAATTTCTTGGGAATAACTGTTGATAAACACTTAAACTGGAAACCACACATTGAAAAAATATGTAGTAAACTGGGTCGTTTTGTTTTTGCACTCAAGAGACTCAGAGACACGGTGTCAGTTGACGCTGCACTAACCGCATACCATGGTTATGTCTCGTCTGTCCTTAACTACGGACTAATACTTTGGGGTAACTCAGTGGATGTGGACAGGGTTTTTAAAATCCAGAAGAAATGTGTCAGAGTCGTCAGCAAAGCACGGTGGGACGATAGTTGCGTTCCACTCTTTAAAAAATTACAAATCCTTCCCTTACCCTGTTTATATATTAGAGAAATATGTACTTTTGTGAAAGCTCATCAGTCACACTTTAAAACGCGAGGAGAAGTCATCCCCAGACAGACAAGAGCAAACATTATGAACCAGTTATACCAGCCTCGAGGTCGTAAAATGATTTATAGGAAGAATGTATTTAATATGTGTGTTGTCATTTACAACCGACTTCCAGAAACATTAAAAATTCTCGAGGGTAACGTATTTAAACGTAACCTCACAAACTGGCTCCTGGACCGCTGTTTTTACAGCGTAAAAGCTTACTTAGAGTTAGGACACACTTGATTATAGTTAGGTATGTAATTTCCGATGTATGTTTCGTCCCTAAAATGTATATTAATTTATTATCTGTCGCTAAAATGTTTGTTAAATTAATATAATATTATTCCTCATTATTAATGATTGACATTCTAATTAATTTTTTTTTATTATAATTTAATTATTATTATTGACAAATTTGACATGTACATTTTTTTTTTAAATAATGATTTGCACGCCTGCTTGCAGGCTAGATACACTGTACCACATAATTTTAAGAAACAACTTATTTAACTGTATCTAAGCAAATAAACATTTCTGATTTCTGATTTCTGATTAAATAGAACATATGGTAATTTATTTAATACTATTTTCTTGAAATCAATATCAAGGTCTCTTGCATTCCTTAGTTCTGGGAAAAAGTACAAAGGTTAATATTAGTTAAGTTTCCATCAGATGTGTATCAGCTGTGATCAGCTGAGTTATTAGGGTGTGACATACACCACAGATGCTTGCAAATGATTCTCTGGCGTGAGAAACCCACTGATCCGTTACACGTTTACGAACTCAATAACGTGTCCTACGGAACCGCAAACGCGCCATATTTGAGTATGCGATGTATACGACAGTTAGCTTCAGAATGTGGTGATGGCGTCATCGCGCGCGTTATCAACCAAGATATATTCGTAGATGACTTAATTACGGGGAAGACGATTTTCAAACCCTACTCGATATTTGTCAAAAAACCTATGACGTTCTGCAATCAAGATGTTTTCCTTTACGTAAATGGACCTTTAACCGTGACGTCACGCATGATAAGTCCAAGGAGTATTTTGTTGGTGATTACACGCAGAACAAAACACTCGGGCTAGGCTGGGATAATACACGCGATGAATTGTATTTCACTACTAAAATCGATCCGCTGCCTAACTCGTCACACTTAAGAGGAGAGGAGGGGTAGGGCAAGCTCTCTCCATACAAACTTTGTGCAGGATTTACTTCGTTTGTGTTTGCATTAAAGTTATGATTTTTGGTCACTATGCTTATTTTTCTGATAGCTATTTCGTGATGTAATTTTTTTTTTTTTAATTTTTTTTTTTTGAAGATTTTTGAAATATTTGAAAATTTTCACATCACGATCTTCGCATATCTAATATTTACAACCAAAAAAAACCGACGAATAAAACGTGCCAAAACCGACGAATAAAACGTGCACAAAGTTTGTATGGGGAAGGCCTTGCCCTACCCTGCGCCTTAAACAAACGTATGATGTTATCAATTATTTCACAGATTTACGACCCGCTAGGTTTGCTGTCTCCTGCGGTGATAATTTCCAAGATTTTACTACAAAGACTTTGGTTAAGTAAGATCGATTGGGACACTCCCGTGCCTAGAGACATCGTATTAACATTGCATAGTTTCATGGACACTCTGCACTGCTTAAACGATTTACGAATTCCACGTCATGTAAGGGGTGTACACACTGGACGTACGGAACTTCACCTTTTTTCAGATGCGTCGTTGCATGCTTACGGTGCGTGCGCATATATTCGGACATACGAGGAAGGGTCAGATGTCACTATGAAACTGTTGTGTGGTAAAAGTAAAGTGGCACCACTTAAATCTCTTACTATCCCGAAACTTGAACTTTCTGGCGCGCTGGTCGCTGCCCGCCTTTATAAGAAAATAACCGATTCCTTAAGATTAGTATTCACTAATGTGTACTTTTGGACCGACTCGACAATAGTCATGGGGTGGATTCGTATGTCACCGCATTTATTAAAACCGTTCGTACAAAATCGAGTAGGTCACCGAAATAAACGAACTGACTGGTAATTCGACATGGTTGCATGTAAATAGCGGCGACAACCCTGCAGACTTATTTTCAAGAGGGGAAGGTCTAGATAGTTTGATTAACTGTAGTTTATGGTGGAACGGACCATCATTTTTACACGACCCGAAATCGGATTTTATTAATGACAAGTTTAATCAAAATACAGTAATTGATAATTTACCCGAGTTAAGATCTAAAACTGTAAGTTTGGTTTACAATCCATGCGATGAAACATTTAACTTCGATAGATGTTCATCATATATAAAATTAATTCGCATCGGCGCGTATGTACTCCGCTTTATACAAAACGCACGCATTAACTCTGAGCGTAAACAACTTCGCCAAACCGGTTCATTATCAGCGGACGAGCCAGGCGCATCACGTCGTATGCTAGTTAGATTTGCACAGATGCAATCATTCCCGGACGTTTACGATAACTTACTTAAAAACAAACTGATTAAGTCTAACATTAAACAATATAGTCGTATTTCTAGTCTTAACGTGTTTTTAGACGATCATAAGTTACCAGTGATTAGAGTCGGTGGTAGACTGTGTAATTCAACTAGTTTCGATTACAACAAAAAACACCCAATATTATTGTGCAGTAAACATAGTTTCACGGTGTTATTGTTCAAGTATGAGCACAAGTGGCTGCTCCATGCAGGCCCGCAGCTGGCTATCCACTATGCGTGAATGTTGGTGGCCATTAGGTGGAAGGAACTTAGCCAGGAAAACAGTTCATAAATGCGTTACCTGTATTCGATTTAAAGGTAAGGTTCTTAGTCCTATTATGGGAAATGTTGTTTTAGACCGGTTAGAACTTAGTTTCCCCTTTGTTCGCACCGCGACGGATTATGCGGGGCCAGTATTCATACTAAATCGAAAGGGGAGGGGAGCTCAACTTATAAAAGCATATATTTGTTTGTTCATATGTATGGTCACACGAGCCGTCCATTTAGAACTAGTTACGAGTCTCTCCACTAATGATTACATATTAGCGCTTAAACGATTTATTAGTCGAAGAGGTAAACCTCATGTAATCTTTTCCGATAACGGAAAAAACTTTGTAGGCGCAGAAAAAGAGATTTCCGGATTTCTAAAAAATAATTCCAAAGAAATAGTCGACTTTGCAGCCAATGATAGCTTCATTCCTCCTTATTCTCCACATTTTGCAGGATTTTGGGAGGCTGGAATAAAATCGTGTAAATTCCATTTAAAACGTATCGTAGGGAATGCAAGGCTAACGTACGAAGAGTTTAGCATGGTTTTAACACAAATCGAAGCCGTCCTAAACTCCCATCCCATGTCCCCTATGTCCTCAGGTCCTGACAGATGAGCAGCCTTCCCGCCTGTCACGCTACGCCAGGATCGAACAGCTACGCCAACACTTCTGGCAGCGCTGGGCCAAGGAATACATCGCTGAGCTTCAGCTTAGAACGAAGTGGAAGACACAGAAAGACGACATAACACTGAACAGTCTCGTCCTAATCAAAGACGATAATCTGCCACCACTCAAATGGCGGTTAGGCCGAGTCAGGCGTCTGTACCCTAGAACCGATGGTGTGTCCCGTGTCGCCGACATCCGTACAGGGACGGGTACTATCCGACGCGCTTTTTCAAAGATCTGCCCGCTACTACCAGAGCCGGCAGTCATCGACGGGTGAAGAAAACTCCTGTTGAGAGCTGGTGCTCCCAAGGCCGGGGGTATGTTTGCGCATCTACTAGCGACACCTAGCGCCGCGCTGCAGTACTACACCAACCGCCCTCTCCGAGCTAAAATCATCGCCCTCACTCGACTCGATATACGGCACGACATACTGTAATGGTATTCGGCGTCACCTCTAGCTAGTGTCTAGCTTACTTACCATACTGCATGAAAAGGTCAATAACTAAAACCTAACTGAATGAGATAAAGGTCTGAGATATCGGGGAAGGGTGATAAAATAAACAATGAATTATAGTTTAAGTCAAAGTTGGTTTATTAATCAGTATTATTTTGAATTTAATCGAAACTCTTGATTATTTAACCGAATCAAACTAGTTGTAGTTTAATTCGATGTTCGCTTTACTTGACCTAGGCCAACGTTAGGGAGGGAAAAGCAAGCGAACTCAACGAAAAACCCTCCTGCCAGTATTGTAAATATGTACACAAAGTAATCCACCTGCCTGTTGTCTACCATTGTGAAATTTGTTTCTGTTATTTGTTTTTAGTGTATATTATTTGGTGAACAATAAAGAATATTTGTATTGTATTGTATTGTAATCAACCACATGAACTAAGAAAACAACTATTATAATCCAAGCTCACTAACGTAACTACGGATAAACAAAACATTTGGATTATGAACACAATACATTCTTAAGGTAACTATCGTACATTTAAACATATCAATTACTCTTTATCTGAATCAATTTATTGTACCAAAAATTGATAGGACTTTCTAATAACTTCAAAATCACTCAATGTTGAACGGTATCAGATTCACAAGACATTATACACATTGTAGGGGAAAATTAATAAATAAAATGTAAATTTACACACAATTGTGGTATGTACTCGTACGACGAGTGTGATATTTACAAGTCGTTACTTTCTACGTACTTGTACAGATTAATTTCGATCAAGGGCTCGAACCCTGAGTTAATTTACCAGACCACACAATTTATACACTCAACTTATACTGACACGAGATTCGAACTCGTGAACCACTGTTGTACGCTGTGAGAGTAACAATCTCAATGTAATTAATTATTTAGTCAATCAGTCACGGACTGAATATGTCACACAATCTACATCTCATAATATTAGATCGACAATGTTTTTATATTTAGAATTTAAATGGCAAGATCGTCGTTTAGTTAATGAAATCGTTTATTCGAATATCAGCCAGTGATAACGTATAATCACATAATTATTAGATCAGATTCCTTGTTCTCTCTCCTACAGATATTCACTTGTTTATAGTTTAAACTGTATTTTATGTAGGTCACATAGGTAACCGCGTAAGTTATTTATCAGGTAACCGCGTGGGGTTATTTATTACGTAACCGATTCATTATAACTTGCGACGATCTCTCAAACACCAATAAAATCAACAGTAAACTTAGATGAGATGGAAATTGAAGATCCATAACATTTTTATAAAATACAACCAAATATCAAAATTCACAATAAAACAAAATCGATGAATCCACTTAATCATTCGGTTCAATATTTATCACAAATTAATGTAATTAACATTTAACTTCATTTGATCTGCAGGAAAAGGAAACAATTAAAAGAAAGGTCCGTATGACAAAGTTTAGATCATAATTTAGTAATTACTTAACTTGATTCGCTCGCCAGATCTCCAACCGCTCAGCTTCACTGACATAACTTTTAGGTACTCAATTAAATAGAGATATATTTATAAAAAAAAAACAGATCTAGAATATTGCCGAGGCTTTGCGCTCCGCTCTCCACAACCTCACATTCCCGTGTCGTGTCCCAAAATCCAGTGTTTCACCTATCCCCCCCTTCCCTTCAGGCAAGTCTTTCATCATCATCATCATCATATCAGCCGAAAGACGTCCACTGCTGGACATAGGCCTCCCCCAAAGAGTGCCACAATGACCGGTCTTGCGCCACCCGCATCCAGCGGACTCCCGCGACCTTTATTATACAATTCAAGCAAGTCAAGCAAGTCAAGGCAAGGCAAGTCTTTATTATACAATTTTATCCTTAATTTGGCTTAACGCTAATTTAAACTTAATTACATTGACATAAGGTTATCTTATCGTAGACGTTTGGTTGTTTTGGCCTGTCTCGCTTGCTCTCGCAGCGAAGATAGTGCCATCTCGTTCACATGGCATGGTCATTATTTTAGCCACGGCCTGCAGCGCCGCGCCGGCGCATCCTGCCTTAAGCACCAACACGTGTGGAGATTTGCCTGTAACACGATATTTGAAGGAAACGTTACTGTGGTATAGAGCTAAACTAGAAATATCTCGTCGGTCAAAATAGTAGAACTCAATTTCGCTCGTATATTAGTTTTGTGTGCGCAATGACTATTTTGTTTACAACAAACGATTCTGCGAACTTAGGGCACTTAAAACCACCCCACTTTTCAAAGCAATTAAATATCTCGGTATTGTTTTTAGAACTATCCTAAGGGTCATAAATTTAGAATTTTATTTGTTTCTGTAATTTATCTACACTATTGATGCTTCCCAGAATGTGGCACTCGTTTGCTCATTAAGATATCCCTTTTTTTCTCTGAACCTATAATAGGTATTGGTACATGTAATTTAAAGTATGCTAGGTAGACTAGACACCATGGCAATCCGGTACGGTTGCCATCTCAATACGGTCGCTTATAACATTTATTCTTATATAACGCCATTTTGCGAAATAAACGCACTATAAAAATTTAAAATAAACTGCTTCATTGAATGGACCCTGAAGACCACCGAATCCTGCACACCATGAGTTGACAGAACGAGAATCGTGGAGGCACGTACCGACTGATGTCAATCCAGCGGATATGGCCTCGAGAGGGATTGAACCCAGCGCTCTTGTCGATTCAGCGTTGTGGTGGAACGGTCCTCAGTTTCTGTCAAAGCCGGAGTCAGAATGGCCACAGCAAAATGTTAGCGCCGAACTTCAAGTACCTGAAATTAAGGTACATCATGCCCAAAACAATGATCTCAAATTCATTAACTTCGAAAAATATTCAAACCCTTTAAGACTGAAACTAACATTCGCGTATGTTTTCAGATTCATCAATAATTGTAAAAAAAACCGGCCAAGTGCGTGTCGGGCCACGCGCAAGGTAGGGTTCCGTAGTCGTCCACCCGTTACATTATATGGACTAAAAAGTTCGAAAACTTATATTTACTATGTTTTTGAATAATTTTTTTTTTTATCTAAGGTATCAATGGAAATTGTACGAAAGTTTGCTTTTGCAAAGTACAATTCTGAAGTTCGACTATTACTCGTTAACTAGTAATGTCTACTTAGCTGTGATAGTTTTCCTTTTAAATTCATCATATATACTACTACCATGATTTTTTTCACATGCCTAGCAGCCACCGTTTAGCTGGCAGGGGGGGGGGACACTTGACCATACCAAAAATTATCACTTCAAAGCTTAATATCACGCTAACCAATTCTTTATTCAAAAAATGCTTTTAGAAACCTTATAATATTTTTAAAAGAGCTATCCAACGATATCCCACACGATGGGGTTTGGCAGAAAAAAAAATTGCACCACCACTTTACATGTAGGGGAGGTACCCTAAAAAAAATTTTTTTTAAAGATTTTATTCTACCGTTTTGTCGGCGTCATTGATATGTATACTCATGCCAAATTACAGCTTTCTAGCACTAACGGTTACTGAGAAAAACGGGGGTCGGACGGACGGACGGACGGACGGACGGACGGACGGACGGACGGACGGACGGACGGACGGACGGACGGACGGACATGGCGAAACTATAAGGGTTCCTTGTTTACTACGGAACCCTAAAAACACACGACGAGACTAACAGGTTCACTTAATGAAACTGAACTTCATCAATCTCTCACTTTTCTGCTTAAAACCGCACAGCAAGAGTCCTTTAGTTTTGAGATAAATGCACTCCGCGAAAATAAATTCCTTAAACGTAAGTAACTAATATTTTGCAACTGACGCCTTTTATTGATGACAGTGGACTATTGCGAGTAGGCGGTCGGCTGAATAACGCGAATCTTAATTACGACGCAAAACACCCTATTCTATTGAGGTCGAATCATCATCTTACAAAAATAATGATGTTAAGTGAACACGTAAGATTATTTCACGCTGGTCCTCAACTGCTTCTCAGCTCTTTCAGAGAACTGTACTGGCTCATTGGGCGCAGAACACTTGCTAGAAGCATAGTCCGAAAATGTGTTATTTGTGTCAGGATGAGAGGTAAGACCATGGAACCATTGATGGGTAACTTACCAACTACTAGGGTATCTCAATCATTTACCTTTCAAATAACCGGAACAGATTTTGCTGTTCCTTTCATGATCACCAGCAAGAAAGGGCGTGGTAGTAGAACGACAAAATGCTATTTGTGCATCTTTATTTGTTATTCTACTAAAGCTGTGCACCTTGAAACGGTCAGTGATCTCACGACACAAGCTTTCATCTCTTGCCTCAAAAGATTTATCGCTAGAAGAAGTAAACCTGATTACATTTGCTGCGATAACGGCAAAAATTTCGTCGGGGCAAACAATGAATTGGGCAGAGTGTTGCAGTCAAACCTAAACAGCTTATCGGATTTTGCAACTAACAGGGGCATAAAGTTTGTTTTTAATCCCCCTTATTCTCCAACGTTTGGCGGCCTCTGGGAGGCGGGCGTTAAATTAAATATTTATTTATTTCGAACCATACTTAGGAAAGAAACACAATTACAATTAAATTAAATCAAATTAAATAAATCAATCAAATTAATTAAGAGTGCCAAATTTCACCTGAAACGTATAGCAGGAAAAGTTAGTCTTACATACGAGGAGTTGAGCACGCTCTTTACTCAAATTGAAGCGATCCTCAACTCCCGTCCCCTAACTCCCTTATCATCTGATCCAAGTGAATTTTTTCCTTTAACCCCAGGGCATTTCCTCGTCGGGCGGCCACTGACGTCACTACCAAGCCCTCAAAAGCCTGAAAAGATGAAGGTTCACACAAGATACCAGTTGGTTGAGCAGCTCCGATGGAGAAAAGAATATCTAGCCGAACTACAACAACGAACGAAATGGCGTTCTAGGCAGATAAACCTTAAAGAAGGAGACTTGGTGGTCTTAAAGGAACCCAACTTACCACCACTTAAATGGAGACTCGGTCGAGTTCAACGACTGTACCCTGGCGACGACAGAGTGGTGCGAGTCGCTGATTTTATTACCTACCGAGGCGTCGAGCGGCGAGGCGTCAACAAAGTCTGTCTTCTACCAACCACGATGGAGGAGCCTGATGTCCTGGAAGAACCTGCAGGTCCTTCCAAGGGCGGGGAGGATGTTGATGATCGCGTAGCGGGGCGAAGGGGTAGGCGCGCGGGGGGAGCGGTCCCACCAGAACTCAAGCGACAGCCAAAGAGAACGCGCGCGCGCACCTACTTAAATCTAATACAAAATCAACTGTAACGCTAATTTGGAATAAATATTGTATATGAATAATCTGCATTTTCTACTCATCATTAACACCCAGCGAAATATGGGGCATTTTCGGGAGTTGTTGGCTGTGTATGGGCCCCCGCAGTTGCTGCAGATAGGGTCCAGGTCTCTGGTCCTGGTGCAGTCGCGCGCGAAGTGGGGCTCGGCGCAGCGGACGCCGGGGATTTGACGGTGACAGTTTAGCGGCGAGTGGCGGAACTTCTGGCAGCGGTGGCACTGGGTGACGCCTCGGGGGCCCCTCCACTCCTCGATGACCACCCCTGGCATAGCAAGGAGCTCCTGGGTGCTATATATTGAGGACACGTCTGGGCTACGCGTTATTGTCGCATATAAAATGCAGCCCGGGCGATCGCCGCGTGATATGACGCACGTATTGCGCGTCGTAGCCGAAGGCGTTCAGGGGGCCGATTTTTGAGAGTCGAACGCTCGAATTTTCACTCGAGATCCGTCAAAAAACTATGACGTTTTGACAGATGTCGAGTGAAAAATCGAGCGTTCGACACTCAAAAATCGATCCCCAGCTCCTCCTGTATCGCTGCGGGGTCTGTGTCTGGTGGGAGGCCGCGGATGCAGACCTATAAGAGCTGATCTGTTTTAAGCTGGTTATTGTGGTAGTGGATGCGCGCGTCCTCGTCCTTGGCTCTTCTTAAATAACCATCGACGGTGTGCCATTCGTCGAGGGAGGCCGGAGAGAAGCGCACTCCCTTCCCCAGTGGGCGGGCGTTGGGCGCGTGACCGAGGGTCTCCTTTAGCGCCCTGAAGTGGGTCGGCCAGTCTGGGAGGAACTACACCTCGAAGGTTGGGAGGCGTTTTTTGTTTATGTGAGCTGGTTGGGGAGCGGTCTGTGCCTCTTCCTCGTCGGAGGCTTGGATTTCTCGTTCGGCGTCTATGTCCGCGTCCTCGAAGGCGTCATCTTCCTCCTCGGCCTCCTCCGCGTCCCCGGCGGTGTCCATGGGGGACAGGTCCAGGCGCGGGAGGCGCGCGCTGCGGCAGTGGGGTTGGGTTGGGGCCTTGTTAGGGCCTGTTGTGGCGGTTGCGTAGGACGGCGGTGTTTTGCACGTTTCGCCGTTGTGCGCTTTTTGTGGCGCAGCGGCGTTTGTTTTGGTAGTGCACGTGTTGTCGCCTTGCGCCTTACTTGGCGCGGCCTTGGCGGTGCTGCTTTGCATTGCGAGCTGTGCAGTAGAAGGGCGGCCTCCGGTGGCGTGCGGCGCGGGGGGCGCGGCAGCGGCGCGGAGGGCGGCGACATTTTCTGCGGTCACCGAAGTTG
Source organism: Cenopis cana (assembly GCA_951800055.1). Classification (NCBI taxonomy): domain Eukaryota; kingdom Metazoa; phylum Arthropoda; class Insecta; order Lepidoptera; family Tortricidae; genus Cenopis; species Cenopis cana. The sequence continues at coordinate 2,460,130 of OX637474.1, read as the reverse complement.
AGGCGGCGGATAGATCCGCGGCTGTGACAAAGTCTTGATTGGCTGGTCTGAGTTTGCCCAGGATCGCCTGGATCAGTTCGGCAGGATTGGGGAAGGGGGCTTCGCCAGCCCCTTCACTGGTGGGGATCCCCGGGGTGCTCGGGGAACCCGATGTTGTGGTGCGGAGCGTCGCCGCGGATGCGCGCAATACATTTTTAAATGCGCTCTGTACGCGGGGGTCCCGGGCGATTTTGGAGGCGTCCCCTATTCCTCGGGTACGCCGGAAAGTCCAAGGCCGGGGTGGTACGCGTGCCGATGGGTCCCGGAGGGACGGTGCAGGCGGTGGCGGCATGTTTACGAAATGGTCAGGGCCGTGGGTAGGCCTGAATCACGGTTTTTCACTCTACCCCCATCTTCGATTTCTCGAAGGCGGGGGGAGGGGGGGTTTGTTTGGCTATTTCTTGTGTGGTGGCAATTGGTTGGCACTGGTGTTGTGTGCAAAGCAGTTCTAGCGCGATCGTCGGCGGCTCGGCCGCCCTTTCCCGCTTTGTCAGCGCTTTGCCCGGTGAGACCCGCTTGTGGCAGGCCGGGCTCAGCGTAACTAGGCAGGTCGGGGTCGGTGGAGCGGAGAAGTGTAAGAATTGCGATCCGGGCGCTTATTGTTGATTGCTTGCGTAGCATGACATACGAGAAGCATTCGGGAACTGCGGCCAATTTAATGGTAGTGGGGTGCTACATATTGAGGACCAACTTTTTAAGGGTTTTGACTGACAACCAGTTGTCGCAATTTAGCTTTAGAGTTTGGAATTTTTATAGAAATAACTTAATGACAAACAATAATTTAATTAAAATGATAAAAACTACAATTGCCAAAATGTGGGTAGATTTAAATTACTAGCTACTTAATTTACAGAAAAGCGTTTACGCTACATACCCCCCTTTTTTGGGTAGGATTTTGCCTAAGTGAAATCCTCTATGTCTATAGACATATTAGCTACCAGTTCAACGCATCCTCATCTCATACCGTCCCAGCACTCATCATCTTTTAAATCGCCGTAACATATTTAGTTATGTGTTCAGCCTCTTTTTCACAGAGTATTTGTTCATTGATACAAACTACTCACCAATAGCTAAGGATGGTTCTTTATATACACGGTCTCATATTTTTACAACTCTTTGTATAAGATATAGCATAAAAATAGTCTAAGTACGGTAGGTAGTACCGAATTGGAATAACAATCGTGAATAGGGCGGCACTGTAAATTTCACGAAGAAATTTCAGCCAATAATAATTATTATTATTAAACTCATAATACCCAATTATTATTGTCATGAATGGGGCAGCATCCCATCATGAGTGCATAGGTACATAGGTACGTTTAATAAGAGGCATTCATCATGCGTGGGGCAGCATCCCACCATGTGAATAATAAATATATATTAAGTATGAGACCATAGTATTTAGTTTAGGTATTAGAGGTTTCCATTTTACCTAATTTCGAAGTTTGTTAGCCTAATCAAAATCTTTTATATGATAAGACATGTTCCTACGTAGATGTGTGTTGCAATTACAGAATTCGAACAATTATACCATTATTACAAACAGAAAGTTATTTTAGAAGTTTTAGAAATAAAGGAAAAATTGAAAAACTTAGGCACCGAGCAGGATTCGAACCTAAAATTCCTAGAAAATTTCTAGTTTGCGTTAGCAGCGTTACTGCTTAATACAAAATTAAGAAAGTTATTTTCCCCAAATAGGTAAGCTAGAAGAAATAACTTAACATGATGGTCACTAAAATGTGGTCGACAGCATTTAAAAAATTAGCAGTTATTGAAGATATAACCTGTGGGTAGACACAAGAACATCAGTTTACAATTTAAGACACGCTTTTAATGACCTCACTTAAGACTTAAAGCTAGATCAACCAACACCAAAGATTACTAGATAATGCTAAAAAAAACAAGTGCAAGTGAGTACGGCTCGGTAAAATACCTACTATTTGGGCGCCACTGTCGCAATTTAGCTTTAGAGTTAGGAATTTTTATAGAAACAATTTAATTACAAACAATAATTTAATTAAAATGATAAAAACTACAATTGCCAAAATGTGGGTAGATTTAAATTAAGTAGCTAGCTCAGGGTGAGGTAGTAGGCCAAGTGGCTAAAATCAAAATTCCGTTTGTACGAGCAGTCGCCTACCGACGACTGGTATCGTTGGATTCAGTGACGTCTCCCGAGTATGGAACGCGATGTCGTCACTCTCTAAAGTGGGGGAGGGGGTAACTATGACGTCACAAAGTTGGCGGTTGGTGGTATCAAGTTTTATCGATTACCTCTTTAACTATTCAACGTATTGCAACAAATAAGGTGTCAAATGAATTTCTTTAAATTGCTAATAATTCGTTTTAGGAATAAAATGTGCAAGTCAAATAATTAAAAAGTTTTTCTTAAATAATCGTACTTTTGAAAGTCTTTTTTTTTTTAACTGCAAAAAACTCGATGAAATAGGCCATTTCTTTAAAATAGTACATTACTTACCAAGGGCGATAAAACAAAGAATGTCTCAGATCGCAGGTATTTTACGCCCGAGCCGAAGGCAAGGGCGATAAATATGCGATCTGAGGCTTTCTTTATTATCGCCCGTGGTAAGTACAAAATTTTATGTCGCCCCCTGGCCAGGAAGTGGGTTTTTTCGCGCGCGGAGCGTGCGATAATGGCCACTTTATGGCCAGGTGTGACATAAAATACTTTAAATGAATGAAAATGCTAAATTCATCCTCTATACAATGCTTTTTGAATTATTAGAATCGGTTCATAAATGAGTGCGCCAGGGACATTTCGCCACGGGCGGGGCGAACGTCGCGGCGCGTTCGCGTTTGCTGACGAACGCGACTGTGAAGACATTCTTAAGTGTAGCTCAACAACTACTGAACCGATTTAGACAAATGAGGTATCACATGAAAGCTCTTTATATTGCCATTAATTTGTTTCAAGTAATAAAATATGTAAGTCAAACAATTAAAAAGTTTTTCCAAATAAATCGTATTTTTGAAAAAGTCATTTTATTTTAACTTCAAAAAACTCGATGAAAGAGGCTACTTCTTTAAAAAATACTTCATATGATTGAAAATGCTACATTCATCCTCTATATAATGCTTTTTGAATTATTAGAATCGGTTCATAAATGAGTACGCCGGGGATATTTCGCCGCGGGCGGGGCAAACGTCGCGGCGCGCGCGCGTTTGCTGACGAACGCGACTGTGTAGGCTTTCTTAAGTCTAGCTCAACAACTACCTAACCGACCTTTACCAGGTCATCAGTCCACCTTGTGGGGGGGTCTATCCACGCTGCGCCTTCCGGTCCGTGGTCGCCACTCGAGAACATTTCAGCCCCAACGGCCATCGGTTCTACGCGCAATGTGCCCGCCCACTGCCACTTAAGTTTAGCGATTCGAAAGGCTATATCGGTTACTTTGGTTCTGCTACGGATGACGTCATTTCTGATGCGGTCACGCAGAAAAACTCCCAGCATAGCCCTCTCCATTGCCCTCTGCCGAGTTACTTTGAGCCCATGGTGAGCGATCACGTTTCCGTACCATATGTCATCACTGGCAACACACACTGGTCAAAGACTCTCGTCTTGAGACACTGCGGAATATTGGACGAATAGATATGCCGTAGCTTCCCGAACGCTGCCCAGCCGAGTCGGATCCGACGATTAACCTCTTTCTTCTTTCTCAAAGTTGGACCTGCCTAACTGGACAGTCTGTCCTAGGTATACATAATCGCCTACAACTTCGAGCGTAAAGCGTCTGATTGTAACAGGAGTTGGTGCTACATGGGAATTTGACATGATCTTCGTCTTATCCATGTTCTTCCTTAGACCAACTCGCTCGGAGGCTTTACTGAGGTCATTGAGCATTGTACTTAAATCCTCCATGGTTTCAGCCAAGACTACTATGTCGTCAGCAAACCGAAAGTGAGTGATGTACTCGCCGTTTATGTTGATGCCTAGCCTTCTTCAGTCCAGATTCTAGAAAACATCCTCCAGTGCAGCGGAAAACAGTTTAGGAAAAATCTCTCCTTGCCTGTTGACTCCCCGCTGCAGCGGAATGGGTTTCGAGTTCCGGTCCTGGAGTCAGACTGACATAGTAGCGTTTTCGTACAAACACTTTAGTACTTCGATATAGCGGTAGTCTACTTGGCACCGCTGTAGAGATTGTAGTAACGCCCAGGTTTCGATCGAATCGAAGGCTTTCTCATATTATATTATATATATATTGAAATATTAAGCTTTAATTTGATTATTATTGTATTATATAGGACATGTAATGGAAATTTTGAACTTTATATAGAACAATTAGAATTATTATTGACCAAGTTAACTGACGAAAATAAAAAGTTTCTCATCGTTGGCGATCAAAATGTTGATTATCTATCCGACAACAGTTTGAGGCGGCGGGTCGACGACCTACTGCACTGCCATGGTTGTGAAAATACTGTGACCTTTCCCACTCGCGTAACAGCTGATTCTGCGTCATCAATTGACTGCGGAATAACAAACAACCCTTGCGACTATCGCGTATCGCCTCTAGACACCGCTATTAGTGATCATAATGCACAAAAATATGAGATAACTTTAGAAAAAGGATGTCGTAATAACAAAATAAATAATATGATAAAACGCCGATTATTTAATAGTGAATCAATATATTTATTTTATTCTGACATTTCTAATTACAATTTTAATTTTATTTATGATAGAACTATTGACATACATTTCCCAATTAAAAATATACAAATAAAAAAGAAGTCAAATGTACCGTGGGTGACCGACGATCTGTTAGACTATTTACAAAAACACAATGACCTTCATGAGATCAGGCGTCAATATCCTGATAACCATATTATATCCGACTGTATTGATCATTACTCTCAGCTAATAAAGTCAGAGACACTGCAAGCTCGTCAAAAATACATCGAAAAAAGGCTGACAGAAAGCAAAAACCCCTCGAAAGAAATATGGAAGGTCGTTAATGAAGAAATAGGCTCAAAAACATCAACGCAAAGTATTTGCTTGAAAGATCCATTAACAGGTGCTGACGTATGCCAAAAAGAAGTTCCAAATGCATTTAATTCCCATTTTTTAAACGTAGCTGCGAAATATGTCTTAAACAGCGATGAGACGGTGTCCCAGCGGTACGTTTGTCAGCACTTGGGTGGCTCCGATGTTCCCGTCTTCGAGCTTCCTGTCGTTACTGGTGACGTCATGGACAAAACAATCAAGTCAATGCTAAAAACACGCGGAACAGCTGACGTATATGACATTACATTAAATATAATTCTAAGTATCTGGCCGATTATATCAAGCATTCTGGTAGTATTAGTAAATGATATGTTCCATACTGGTACATACCCTAGTGTGCTAAAAAGTACAAGAGTATGTCCCGTGTACAAAGGAAAGGGTGATAGGTCTGACGTAAATAACTACAGACCTATAACCATCGTACCCACCATTTCGAAATTAGTTGAGTCTATTTTATCTTCTTACCTTATGACGCATCTCGAATCAAATGAATTACTTGCTGATAACCAATATGCTTATAGACAAAAAAAGTCAACTACCATGGCGGCAAATAAAATCACTGATTGTATCATGACTGGACTTGACGAAAGATACAAAATAGCAGGCATACTATGTGATTTATCCAAGGCGTTTGATGTCATAAGCCACAAATTACTATTAAGTAAGTTAAAACGCTATGGTATTGAAGATTGCGCTCACCAGTTGTTTGCATCGTTCTTAGGCGGCCGGAAGCAGGTCGTAAAAATGACAACAAACGGCAAAACACTTGTTTTTGAAGCTGGAGACATTAACCTGGGTATTCCGCAAGGGTCAGCGATCGGAAATACGCTATTTTTATTGTTTATTAACGATCTTCCATCGGCAATCACGAGTGGCGTGTCTGTGTTATTCGCAGATGACACTACAGTCATAGTGAGTGCGAAAACCTATGATCAACTCGCTATAAACATTCGTGAGGCTTGTGATCAGCTGCAAACATGGTTCTCGTCAAATGGCTTACTCCTTAACATCACAAAGTCTATGGTGATGATTTTTTCAGGTCGGACGACTGCCCTGCCCCCTTGTATCACCAATGGTCCAATGCCATTATGCAGCGAATGCAAATTTCTTGGATTTACACTTGACGAGAACCTTAACTGGAAGTGCCATGTTGACCAACTATGTAATAGGCTTAGCAGTGCTGTATTTGCCCTTAAAAAGTTGCAGCCATTGATATCACGAAGCTCATTAAAATCTGTTTATTTTTCACATTTTCACTCGTTAATGTCATATGGTATAGCAATTTGGGGCAATTCAACAGATTCCAAGCGAGTGTTCTTATTACAAAAACGTGCGATTCGATTGCTTGCCGGAGTAAAACCGAGACATCCATGTAAAGAACTATTTAAAAGCCACTGCATCATGACACACTACTCCCTGTATTTGTTTGAGGTGCTCATGTTTGTAAGAAACAATCTGCAAACTTTTAAACGAGTTGAGGTCACGGAAAAGCAGATCCGATCAACTGGAAGACTTAGGACAGTACCTCGACGCATGGCACTCTCAGCAAAAAATCCACGGGTAATTGGAGCAACCTATTACGAGCGTCTACCCGCCAAATTGCGAACTAAACCATCTGACGATACATTTAAACGTCAACTGAGAATCTTTTTATTAGAAAATCCTTTATATTCCATTGGTGACTACATGGAAATGAAATTTAGTTGACATTGTTTAATTTAATATTATTAATTAATTGAATTTTTGTTATAATTTTGACGATCATTATGAGATATTGACATTGAATTCCTTGTTAAGATTGGTATTGTTATTGGAGAGTACAAGGAAACACAGGCTGGACACTAACTGACTTTATTCGTCTACCCGACATAATATATAACAGTTAGTTGCATACCCTGCACATCCCACCACCAAATCAACACCTACAGTCTACAAATAATTTATATCCTATACTTACATTCAGTAGTGTAGTTTTAACGTTCTTAATTATTTGTATTCAATAAACTTGGCATACCTTACCTCCAACCCTTCCCCCACATAAAATATGGAAGGCCTACCTTGTAGGTAAAGTAAACTGAGAAGTTGTCTTATTTAGCAATTATTTACATAAAGTGTATAACTACTTTACAACAAAAAAAAAACAATACTTGAACGTCGCTAACAAGAAAGTAACAAACCAAAACAAAATAAAAAAATAAGACTAAGTCCAATTACATCAATCTTAACAATACACATCTGTTTCTTGTTTCATAGTTATTTAGTGCCTAACTGTTTTTTAAGAGCCCTATGTTGAGCCCGGATATCACGCGCGGAGGCTGCTGACGGTACCGCGGGGTGCTCAAGCTTGTCCCCCTGGTCCGAGTTATCTACCGCGTCTCCGAACTCGCCATCCGACTCTGCGTCCGAGTTAGCGAAGTCAGCGGCCCTCCCCTGATTAGTCATCGCCGCGGGAGCGTCAGCCTCCTCCGCCCCTGACCGCGCACCGGCGCCTTCAGGCTCATCAGGATCTGCCCTCGACAATGAATAGCGATGCGTCGCGTTATTTAAAGGTATAATTTGGTCTTGATGCCGACGCCACACGGTACCCTTACCCACATCGACTTTGTACGATACCGGACCAGTTGTCGCCACTATCTGGCCTTCAGACCACCTTTTACCTTTTTGTGTATAATCGCGCGCTAGGACCGGCTGGCCTACATGAAGCTGCCTATAGTGGCCACCGGCGGCCGCTTGCTGGGCGCGCTGCGCCTCGTGCGCCGCGGCCGCGGGGTCGGGGCGCAGCGCGTCCAAGCGCCCGCGCAGCCGCCTCCCGAGCAACGCCATCGCAGGTGTCACCCCCGTGGTCGCATGCTCGCAGTTTCTATATTGGAATAAGAACCTGTTTATGGCGTCCAAAATATCGTCCCCTTCAATAACTGCGCGCTTGACAGCCTTCTTAACCGTTTTCACTGCGTTTTCGGCTTCTCCGTTGCCCTGCGGCCTGTAAGGCGCCGACGTACTGTGCCTAATAGAATTTCTTTCACAATATATTTTAAACTCGTCAGAAGAAAAGGGCGGGCCATTGTCAGTAACTAGTTGGGAGGGCAAGCCGAACCTAGCGAATACAGATCGGAATGCTTTAATTGTTAATTTCGCGGTCGTTCCTGACATAAGCAAAACTTCTATCCATTTGGAATGCGCGTCAATTATAATTAAAAACCGTTTATTTGCACAATCAAAAAAATCAGCATGCAATCGCCTCCATGGGTATAAGGGGAACTCCCACGGGTGCAGGGGTGCGCGCGCGGGGGCGTCGCGCACCTCGCGGCACGCTGCGCACGCGCGCGCGGTCGCCTCTATATCGGCGTCCATCTTCGGCCAGTACACATAATTTCGAGCTAGGTTTTTCATTTTATTCATACCTATATGTCCGGCGTGTATCTCTTTCAAAACACTTTCCCGGAGCGTAGCGGGAATAACTATTCGATATTTGAACAAAACACACCCCAACTCCGTGTAAAGTTCCTCCTTACGACTGGAGAACGCTTTTTCTTCTTCTCCGCTAGGAGACAATGGCCAACCAAACATAATATAACCTAGTATCCTACATAATAAAGGATCATTTTTAGTTTCTCTGGCTACATCCTTAAAATTAATCGGTATAGTTTCTAACATGTTATAACATGGTGCATCTGGGGCGGGGCGACGCTCGTGTGCCAAAGGTAGCCTTGAAAGACTGTCCGCCGGACCGTTGTCCGCGGACCTAACAAATTCGATCTTATAGTCGTAGCCCGCCAGCCGCGCAGCCCATCGCTGTAGCCGACTAGCGGCCGTCTGTGGAATACCTTTTTTCTCACCAAAAATGTACATGAGCGGCTTATGGTCTGTGCGAAGTGTGAACTGTCTGCCAAAAAGATATTGGTGGTGTTTCGTCACCCCATAGAAAATGGCTAAAGCCTCCTTATCGAGCTGGCTATAGTTTTTTTCCGCGTCATTGAGCGTGCGCGAGGCGCAGCTGATGGGCCGCTCGCTGCCGTCGGGGTACCGGTGCGACAGTATTGCGCCCACGCCGTACGCGCTGCTGTCCACGGACAGCACCAGCGCCTGCCCCTCCTCGTAATGCGCCAAGACGCACTCCCTGACCAATGCTTCCTTCGCTTTCTCGAAAGCGAATTCACACTTGCTATCCCAAGACCACTTAACATTCTTTTTTAGGAGAGCGTGCAGTGGGTGTAACAGTGTACTAAGATTTGGTATAAATTTACCATAATAGTTCAACAATCCTAAAAAACTTTTTAGCCGAGTAACATCCGTGGGACTAGGTAGACACGTGAGGGCCTCAAGTTTAGCCGGGTCAGGGTGTAAGCCGTTCTTGTCAATAATAAATCCCAAATAATGTACTTTTTCTTGTAAAAATCTACATTTATCTAGTTTTACCGTCAACCCCATCTGCTTAAGTCTCTCGAGTACCATCCTAAGATTGCGGAGGTGTGCGCGGCGGTCCGGCCCGGTGACGCAAATATCGTCTAGAAACACTACTGTGCCAGGTACTCCACGCAAGGTTTCTTCCATTAATTTCTGAAATTTTTCTGGGACGCATGACAGACCATAAGGTGTGCGGCGATAAGAAAATGTACCCATGTGCGTAGTTATCGTCGTAAAACGTTGCGAATTTTCGGTTAACATCACCTGTTCGTATGCGTGTCTAAGGTCAATTTTCGTGAACTCCTGGCCGTTACTTAAATTGGCAAATAATTCCTCTATACGAGGTAGGGGATAAAAATCACGCTTCAGTTTCGGGTTAATTGTTATTTTATAATCGCCGCACAACCTCAACTCCCCATTTGTTTTAATAACCGGCACAATAGGGGTTCCAAAATCCGAATGATCCACCCTGTATATAGTACCGTCGCGCTCGAGCCGCTCGAGCTCGCGCTCGACGCGCGCGCGCAGCGCCAGCGGCACCGGCCGCGCCCGCATGTACACACCTTCGCAATCCGTTAGTTCTAAGTCAAGTGTTTTTTTACTCGTACCTAGCTTATTTGTAAATACTTCCGGGTATTCCTGACACAACTGCCTCACGAACTGATCCTCCATTATCTGATTTACTTTTATCTCTTTAACCTGTAGCGCTCTGAGCCAATCTCGACCTAACAACGGTCTGCCGCCCCCCTTAATTACATACAGATGTTGATTATCAACCCTCGTACCTTTAAAGTTAATTTCAACTGAGAGAAAACCTAGAGGTTCAATTCGTGAGCCGGAATAACTACGAAGAATTAGGTTATCCATCTGCAGCTTCTTATCACTAAATAATTGCTCATAACATTGTTCGTTTATGGCCGAAATTCGGCTACCTGTGTCGATTTCACAGTCTAAATTTCTGCCGTCTACTTCAATAGTAACAAAATAGGGTTCGTTACCTCGGGATGGCACCTCCATATTGTAAAACTCGTCCTCCGAATTATCACTCAAATAATGCTGCCCCTTTTCACTATTACGCCGATCACTTTTCGGGCACATCACTTTTAAATGACCGCGTTGATTGCACTGATCGCAATTATAGTTCGCAAACCGACACTTATTCGCCCGGTGCCATTTACCACACCGCCAACACGCCGTGCCGTCGCCCGCCGAGCCCGGGGCGCCGCCGCCGCCGCCGGATGCCCTCGCGCCTACCCCGCCGCTGCGCTCCGCACCCCCGGCCGGCCATCGCGGCCTGGCTCCGCCGCGGCGCGCGCTCACGGCGTGCAGGCCCTCGCCCGCCCCGCCGACGCCGCCGCCGATTGCACTCGTCGCCGCCGAGCTCACGCCGGTCACGCTCATGACCGCATGCCTCTCAGCGGCCTCCAGCGCCAGAGCTAGGTCCACCGCCTTCTTGTACTTGATATTTTTCTCCGCAAATATCCGCGATCTCATCGCTTCGCTTGCCAAACCGGAGACGAACTGATCTCGCAACTCCTCCTCCAATCTCCCCGTGAAATTACAAGTCGCTGCGAGGTGCTTCAAACTTTGTAAGTATTCCGTCAGCGATTCACCGGGTTGTTGTCTTCGCTGGCGATAAATATGGCGCTCGGCGATCTCGGAACGCTGTGGTTCTAAATGGTCCGCTACTAGTTTGACAAGGTCGTCAAATGATTTAGTTTCCGGATGATCAGGAGCACAAAGGTCACACATTAACGAATAAGTCGCTTCACCCACTACAGTAATCAAGGTCGGCACTTGTAACTCGTCCTTAAGCTCGTTTAATAAAATGAACTGCTTAACGCGTCGTACGTAAGCCGGCCATTGTTTCGAATTAATATCGAATGTTTCTATTTTGCCGATCGGCATCTTGTTATTTAACAAAACTGTTTAGCGCGGAACACAAGACTCCCGTAATTACTTATTTCAACACAAAGCGACACGTAAATACTCGTTAAATTAATAATTAAACACGACTGCGCCAGTGGAGAGTACAAGGAAACACAGGCTGGACACTAACTGACTTTATTCGTCTACCCGACATAATATATAACAGTTAGTTGCATACCCTGCAGTTATAACATATTTTTGATAATGAAAAATGATATACCTGACATAATTATTATAATATTCACTATTTGACGATCATAATGTAAATTCTTGTAAATTAGCTTAAGTTAATCTATAATGTAATTTATATTATGAAATAAATAAATCTAAATCTAAATCATAGTCCACAAACGCTAAACAGAGGGGCAGGGTACTCTTCAGTCTGGGGTCTGGGGTCTGTATACAGAGTAACATAGACCACATATAGGTTATAACCTGACAAAGCATATGCATGTGGCCTATGGTACTAAAGCCTCTTCGGAAACCGGCTTGTTCGGCAGGCTGGAAGTCATCTAGCGTGCTGCCAGACAGTTCATAATGACTCTTGAAAACAGCTTGTAGACATGGCTCAAAAGCGTGATGGATCGATAGTTCTTCAGAAGAGTGGTGTCACCTTTCTTGAAGAACAGCACCACCACACCTGTGTTCCATGCCTTTGGCGTTCTCCCTTCCAGTAGGACATAGTCGGACAACTTCTGAAGGGCCGCAAGGACCGGTTTTCCACCCTCCTTCAGGAGTTCGGCTGTAATTCCGTCTTCACCGGGTGCCCTGTTGTTTTTGAGCTGTTTAAGAGCCATTCTAATCTCGTACAGGCTGATGTCCAGAATGTCATCGGTATAGTGCCGGGTTAGTCTAGCTCTAGGATCTTCCACTAGAACAACTTCGGGGTCTGCTAGTTGACGTGTATAGCTGTCCACAGAAGCGCTCTATCTCGCTCAGAAGCTCAGGTCTGGATGAGACAATTCTACCATCCTCAATTTTTAATTTGGCGAGCTGGCTCTGCCCAATAGACAGATCTCTTGCGAAAACTTATTCCGCTCGATGGCCTCTTCAATCTTCAATACGTTTTGTATTGAATTGGCGCAGATCACGGGTCAGGGATTTGGAGATCTATCTATTGAGCTGCCGATATAATGTCACATCGACTGAAGGCTGTAGAACCATCCTACACCTTTTCTCGCCTACTGGTTCAGTTGGTCTGGTGGGCTTTAAAGAATTTAGACCCTGTGGTATAGACAGCGTCCACAAACCCGTCATTGAATTCATCGACATCGCCATCTAGGCAATCGAGACGGTTCTGGAGTTCCAGCTGAAAGCTCTCGGGGTTTTTGATTTGGGCTGCTGATGGTCGGAGCGTGGACTTCATCATACGAGAGCGCTCTAGCTTAACACATATATTCAATGTGCCTCTTACCAGACGGCGATCACTTCCGGTTTTAACCGTATTGATCACAGAGACATCATTGAATATATGCTTCTTCGTCGACATGATGAAGTCAATCTCGTTTTTAGTTGCACCGTCGGGACTCATCCAGGTCCACTTTCTATGCTCACGTTTCTTGAAGAAGGAATTAATCATGTAGAGATTGTAGAGTCCCTCCTTCTCCAAGAAACCAGCCAGTAGTTGGCCCCGGTGGTTCCGACTTCCAACTCCAAATTCCCACACTCTTAGCTCTTCACCATCTCTCTTGCCCAGTTTCGCGTTGAAGTCCAGCAGGTCATGACCTGACGAAGCGTATGGATGTGGTCTATGTTACTCTGTATACAGAAGTGGTGGTCTGTATACAGAAGACTGAAGAGTACAACCTGCCCCACTGTTTAGCGTTTGTGGACTATGAGAAAGCCTTCGATTCGATCGAAACCTGGGCGGTACTACAATCTCTATAGAGGTGCCAAGTAGACTACCGCTATATCGAAGTACTGAAGTGTTTGTACGAAAACGCCACTATTTCAGTCCGACTCCAGGACTGGAACTCGAAACCCATTCCGCTGCAGCGGGGAGTCAGGCAAGGAGATATTTTTCCTAAACTGTTCTCCGCTGCACTGGAGGATTTTTTCTAGAATTTGGACTGGAGAAGGCTAGGCATCAACATAAACGGCGAGTACATCACTCACTTTCGATTTGCTGAGAACATAGTAGTCTTGGCTGAAACCATGGAGGTATGGGCGCATACCTAATAAATAAATTCGTTCGCGGTGTGCAGCGCCCGCCGTCGACCGGCCAAACGGGGCGCGGGCGCAGACAGCGGCCAGCAGCCGCCAGAGCCATGCTATGGCAACTTAGTTCTAAGTAAAAATACCGATTTTTTTATTGAAAACAGCGCCATCTAAATCGTAATTGTTCCACCGAGCTTTCAGTATTGCTACATTAAAATATTTTTGATGAAGTAGGGAAATTTAATACGTGTTCCGTAAACGAGTATTAAGGTCATTTCATCTTCTATAATGGTAACACTTAGCTGCGTCTGGATGACATTTGGTCTCCATGATGAGATTTCAAACTACCTGACATTTTATAAAAAGAAAAAAAAGATAATTTCATGGTGATGTGAAAAATGCAGTGAATTTACTCGTAGGAAATCTGTTTGTGTAACTGGATGTCCAGTCATTTCAGAAGATGGTAAGTAAATAAAATACATATCACTTAGCCGTTAGGTATTTGAACTTTTTATCCTGTTTTGATATCCTCATCAGCCTTTTTGCATACATCCCACTGCTGGGCACAGGCCGCCGCTTTTCTCTAAGGTTACAACACTTAATCATCATTATCATCATTAGTCCGGGTCATCTACAAAAGGATAGTTTAAGCAGCGCCTGTATTAGAGGCCCCATTTATCTACGAGACATGCTACGGAACGACAACTACGGCCGTATATAATTGTCAAGTAAATATTTCACCTAAAGTTGAAGAAATAAAATTTCAAACAAACTTCTGTCCTGCGCCAACACTCAATTGCTCCATAACTAAGGGGCATCTTCCACTGGTCACGATATTGCGTATCTTCGTATGTAGCAGGTTCTGTAGTCTATCCTAAGTGTCACCATTGGGGCTAACGCGTCCACTTAGTTGGATGCATAGAAGTCATCATCATAATCGTCAGCCTTTATAAGTCCGACTGGTTGGCATAAGTCTTCTTTCATTGATGAGAGGGATTGGGCGGTAGTCCCCACGCTAAACCAGTGTGGGTTAGGAACTTGACATGTACAATAGTTATTTCTCGCACATGTGTATTTTAATTAGGAATATATATTTTTTAATATTATTAAAGTGTTTTTTTTAGGTGTGCCTCTACATCGATTTCTTTACCCAGAAACAGATGCGGACAAGTTCAAATAATGCATTCAAATAGTGGTGGATATATAGTGCCATGAAATATCCCAGAAACAGACTGTGCAAGGAAGTTATTCCTGTTCTGCTCATGCCAGGTAAATTTATAGCTTAGCATATTTTTGTAACTAGAAGGGCTAAGGTTTGCTCGGTACAATAATGTCTCGATCATAATGAAAGAATTAGATAGTAGCACCTATTCACTTACTATATCAAGTTTTTTTTTTTTTTTATAAAAATGCCTTAATGCTGTCAGCAGGGACGTTTTGACCGAGTGAAACAAAGGTCTCTGTTTTAGCTTCGACAAAAATGCTTTTGTATGTCCGGATTTCCGGTTGTCCTCCTCTACAGGTCGTTTTTCAATGTATGGGTATGGTATGTACGATTCTCGTGAAATTTTGTGAGCAGGTTCGGTAACTCTATAGAATTTTTTTATCAAGTCACTTTTTGGAAATTTAATAAAAAAAAATTGTGGATGATTTTGTGTTTCTCCGGCTGAATTTCGATTTGTTCTCCTCTAAGGGTCGCATTTCACAGCCGGTTCTCGTGAAGTATTGTGAGCAGGTTATTTGGTTACATAGAATATTTATGTCCTCCTCTACTGCGTTTCTCAACCGATTCTCGTGAAATTTTGTAAGCAGGTTTGATATCTAACAGTTTTTGGAAATTAAAAAAAACACTCACGAGGTGTACAGCTCAGAGCCACTACTTGTATTAGGGTTCCGCACTAGAAGGGTTCGAACGGAACCATATTGCTTTCATAAATATCTTCTTCCGTCAGTCTGTCTGTTCGTTGTCTGTCACACAGGTTGTTCAGCCAAACGGTTGAAGCTAGTCTTCAAATTTTCACAGTATAAGCATTGTCTTGTCTTGACCCATAGCCAAACAAATAGTCAAAAATATTTTTTAAGGGACAGACATTTATTCGAAGCACTTAAAAAAAACATGTGTCAGTACCTTATAGCTGTATGGTATAAAGTAATGGTATAATAGTTATTTTCCTAACTAGGGCCTAAAAAGTGCACTTTTCGCACGCTTCGCGTGCGTAAATTTCACTTTTTAAGGCACTTGTTATGAAAAAAATTGTTCGAAACATGTGTAAAAACTTATTTTCAACTCAGGTGATTGTCACCCTCGTTTCACTCGGGCTCCAACTCTCACCTTCGTCGAAAAAAACTTTTTTTTCACTTGTATCGAAATGTACTATTGTTATACAAGGGTGCAAAGTTGTATTTTAACCGCGAGTGTGGAATTGGAACACGAGCTAGCGAATGGATTCTAGGGTTGAACCACGAGCTAGCGAATGGATTCTATGGTTGAACCACGAGCGAAGCGAGTGGTTCGAAAATAGAATCCTGAGCGAAGCGAGTGGTTCAAAATTAGAATCCTGAGCATAGCGAGTGTTGCAACACACGAGACGTAAAATAATTTTGCAGCCGTGTGTAACACAAATCTTTTCACCTCACTAAAGCGAGGAAATAGAAAAAGGAAAAAACAATAAAAAATAGGGTTTCTTCTAATTTTTCATTTCATTAAAATAGAAAATAAAAACTAAATGTAAAATTTTAATGATTTAATTTGTGTTACTTTACAAAAAGTTAATATAATACTAGACAGCACATAAAAATACAATTGAAATTAAAAATAATTACAATTATGTCATACCTAGTTATAACCCGCCCCTCATCGTCTCCGGTGCAAAAGTACCCATAACGCTAGCAGCATTTCCACGCTGGATAGCGATGGAGAGCTTTTGCACCAAAAACGACTCGGAGCGGGAGTCCTCCCCTCTCTGCCTAAGTCGACGGCCTATTTCGCGCACAAACTCCTTAGCGTCCTTCCCCCAACAGCCCGCCGTTTCAACCGCCAAGGGGACGAAAATGTAGGCCGGTCCCAGAGGGGCATATTTTCGCCTCTTCATATCCGCCTGAGATTCGGCCGCCGCTCCGGCCGCGCGTGTAGTGCGGTTAACATGGGTGGCAGCGAAGGTGCTGACACACGTCGCGTCCCACACCAAACACCGCCCCCTCTCCCACGGCACCAACGTCAGGCCATCAGGTCGTTTGCCATCCGAGCGGCTAAGGCCCGGCGGTTCCAGAACAGATGGAACGCCAGCCGACCTGAGAGCCCTCTGAACAATATCATAAACTAAACCTAAACCTAAACTAAAACTAAATTAGAACAAAAAAAAAACGCAAAAAAATTTTTTAGCAAAATTCAAAAACAAATACTAAAGTAAATAAATAAAGCAAAATTGCGTGAAAAATGTATTACTTTAAATTCAAATAAAAATATACATAATTTGAAATCTCTATTAGTCGAAATCGAGTATAATCACGATTTATTGCAAAAAATGTTTTTTCCAACTTAAAATTCAAAATAAATGTTAAATTTGAAATCCCAATCCCTAAATTAGTCGAAATCGAGTATAATGACGATTTTTGAAAAAAAAAATATTTTTTGCTTAAAATTCAAAATAGTTATAAAATTTTGAAATCCTTATCCTCGAATTAGTCGAAATCGAGTATAATGACGATTTTTTGCAAAAAAAATATTTTTTTTTGCTTAAAATTCAAAATAGTTATTAAATTTGAAATCCTTATCCTTGAATTAGTCGAAATCAAGTATAATGACGATTTTTTACAAAAAAAATATTTAGTTATAAAATTTGAAATCCTTATCCTCGAATTAGTCGAAATCGAGTATAATGACGATTTTTTGCAAAAAAAATAATTTTTTTTGCTTAAAATTCAAAATAGTTATTAAATTTGAAATCCTTATCCTTGAATTAGTCGAAATCAAGTATAATGACGATTTTTTGCAAAAAAAATATTTTTTTGCTTAAAATTCAAAATAGTTAATAAATTTGAAATCCTTATCCTTGAATTAGTCGAAATCAAGTATAATGACGATTTTTTGCAAAAAAAAATTTTTTTGCTTAAAATTCAAAATAGTTATAAAATTTGAAATCCTTGTCCTTGAATTAGTCGAAATCGAGTATAATGACGATTTTTTGCAAAAAAATAGTACATTACTTACCAAGAGCGATAAAACAAAGAATGTCTCAGATCGCAGGTATTTTACGCCCGAGCCGAAGGCAAGGGCGATAAATATGCGATCTGAGGCTTTCTTTATTATCGCCCGTGGTAAGTACAATATTTTATGTCACCCCCTGGCCAGGAAGTGGGTTTTTTCGCGCGCGGAGCGTGCGATAATGTCCACTTTATGGCCAGGTGTGACATAAAATATTTTTTTGCTTAAAATTCAAAATAGTTATAAAATTTTAAATCCTTGTCCTTGAATTAGTCGAAATCGAGTATAATGACGAGTTTTTGCAAAAAAAAAAAAATACAATGCATGTGCTTGAAAAGTGCCCTTTCTAAGCAGTCAAACTGTGCGGAAAGTGCTACTTTTCCGCACTAGTGCTGTTTACTTTTCAATTTTTTTTAATTTTTAACTCTGTCTTCAGCTCGACGCAAAGAGTTTTAATTATTTGAAAAACATTTCACAAATTAATCAATTATAGGTACATAAATATTAATAAATAAATAAATAATAAATCAATTCTTTATTTAGGTATTTACCCATAAGTTTACACGTTAATTTACTAAGTTACTAGATACTAAAATTAAAATTAAAATTACGATAAATAAGCCATATTTGAGGCCCCACTCGTTATATAACATGCCGTGTATATTACATTAACAATGCTGTTCGTCGATTCGCTCACTCTCCCGACAAAGGACCAGTGTCTCTTGCGCATTATAGCGTAGAAGTCGTCCACTCTGTTTGTAGCGAACATACCAGACGCACTACACCGCCACGGTAGCCGCAACATCGCACGAAACGCGTTGTTGTACTGTACTCTTAGTCTGTTGAACGATCGTTTCGTGAAATGGTACCACAGGTGACTAGTATAGAACGCCTGGCAGTAAGCCCCAAACAGAGTTATTTTAACTTGATCAGAGCAGTGAGCGAACCGGCGCGCCAACATGTTACTTCGCATAGCAACGGCCCGTCGCTGTCGTTCGAGATCGTCATCGTCTTTTAGTCTGTCTGTCAGAATATGTCCGAGATATTTAAAACTGATAGATAGTCCGAGATATTTAATACTTCTTAAACGTATCATTTATCATTTTAGATTTTATTTATTACCTATAAATAAATTGAAAATTTTCACTTTAGGTAAATGCGTGGCTGAAAGCGCATTAAGCCATTGCATACTTAGCATTTTAAAAACAAATGTGCACATGCGCAGTAGTATAGATGTTGAGCGCGCATGTATTTAGAAAAATGCCGCCATTTTTCATTTCAAGTATACTAATTTCTTGTTTACCTAGTTTTTGATAAAAATATCGAGTGAAAGTGACGAATTAGATCAAATGTAACTTCAGAAAATACTTTTCAAGAAGCACAAAATGCCAACAAAGGTTCCTTGGCCGCTAAATCCAAATTAAAAACCTATAGGTACTTGTGATGAATTTTGCGGTGCACTTTTAAAATTTTTTGTGTTAATAAAATGATCTTACGATGGTTTTATGTCGAAAATAAATAGCACTCTATGTCAAGAAGTTGTTACATGAAGATGCTGATAATAAGTAACATATCGAGCAAGGTAAATTATAACCTATATATTTGAAATTAACTTTTCTATTTTCTCGCACAATGCATAGTAAAACTTTGTATGATACGCGCGCGTAAAGATGATTTCCGACTCGTGTCTAATTATAAACTCGCTCGCTATGCTCGCTCGTGTATAAGAAAGACACTCGTCGGAAATCACTCACTTTCCGCACTTGTATCATAAATAGCTATTACAATGCATGTGCTTGAAAAGTGCCCTTTCTAAGCAGTCAAACTGTGCGGAAAGTGCTACTTTTCCGCACTAGTCCTTTTTACTTTTCATTTTTTTTTAAATTTTTTACTCTGTCTTCAGCTCGACGCAAAGAGTTTTAATTATTTGAATAACATTTCACAAATTAATAAATTATAGATTACCGTTCTTATAAACAGGTACATAAATATTAATACTTCTTAAACGTATCATTTATCATTTTAGATTTTATTTTTTACCTATAAATAAATTGAAAATTTTCACTTTATGTAAATGCGTGGCTGAATGCGCATTAAGCCATTGCCTACTTAGCATTTTAAAAACAAATGTGCACATGCGCCGTAGTATATTGTTGCGCGTGCGCCGATGTTGAGCGTGCATGTATTTAGAAAAATGCCGCCATTTTTCATTTCAAGTACAAATTTCTTGTTTACCTAGTTTTTGATAAAAATATCGAGTGAAAGTGACGAATCCGATCCAATGTAACACCAGAAAATAATTTTCAAGGAGCACAAAATGCCAACAAAGCTTTCTTGGCGACTAATTCCAAATTAAAAACCTATTCTTGTGATTAATTTTGCGGCGAACTTTAAAAAGCTTTTGTGTTAATAAATTAATGATCTTACGATGGTTTTAAGTCGAAAATAAATAGCACTCTATGTCAAGAAGTTGTTACATGAAGATCCTGATAATAAGTAACATATCGAGCAAGGTAAATTATAACCTATACCTATATTTGAAATTAACTTTTCTATTTTCTCGCACAATGCATAGTAAAACTTTGTATGATACGCGCGCGTAAAGATGATTTCCGCACTTGTATCATAAATAGCTATTTTAGGACTTTAAATTCTAAATAAATGTAAAATTTGAAATCCCTACCCCTAAATTAGTCGAAATGGAGTATAATGACGAATTTTTGCAAAAAAAAAATTTTTTTTCCTTAAAATTCAAAATAATTATATATTTTTTTAATTAAAAATAAATATAAAATCCAAGGACTAATTTTTTTCACACCACCTGAAAAAAAAACAGATGGCGAAAATTGTCCTGGCTGTTTTGTGTCCACACTAACCGATATCGGATCCGATACGAATTTGACCGATATCGGATCGGATAGTGTGAGCACTAAGCAGTTTTCCATACATTTTTATCGGTAACGAATCCTACACCGATATTGTATCGGATAGTGGGAACACCGCCTTACATGTTATTCTGTTAAAAAAGTAACTAGGAACACGTTCGGATTTCAAAATTACTTTGCACACATGTGGATAGAATGCAGTTTTGCTATCTGTTTTTAAAGAATAAAAAAGGGCTTTCCGAGCTAGTGAGGTGAAAAAAAATTTACCACCCCATCGAGTGGGGTATTGTCGTTTAGAGCTTTTAGAGTAGGTAGGTACCTACTTGGATTGAATAATGTATTCTTACTATTCAAATATAGGTAGGTATATGTGGAAAAAATATAGTCAGAAGCCACCAATAGTAGATTGTTTGACAAGGGTCTAAAGTAAGCCATATTACCACGAGATGGTTATTTTCCCGAACGTAAGTGAGGGAAAATTGTTCGAGTGGTAATATGGCTTTTAGGCCCGAGTTATACACTCTAAGTAGGTAGTAATTGTATGTTCTGCCTCACCTAGATCGCATTGTATGTTCTGCCTAGAACATACAATGCGATCGAGGTGAGGCAGAACATACAATTACCTACTAACGCATGTAATCTGGCTGATCTGTTCCAATGATTCGGTGATGCAGAACATACAATGCGATCTAGGTGAGGCAGAACATACAATTACATTTTTGTTATGACAACATACCTAATTGATAGGCAACGGACGAGATGATACTCGACAAAATATTGTTGATCTATTTGCATAGGAACACACGATCTGTCTCTAGAAGCATTGGAATAATCAGTTAATTATCGAGGGTTCCTACTTCACTTTCGTAGTTGCTACAAATAAATACTCGGCCTGATAGAAATCTTTCATTTGACGTGATAGATAGAGATCTTTAATGAAACGATAAAAAAAACAGCAAAAGGCCTCCACGGGTGCCAGGGTTATATTTTATATATAATTTTACCACATCCCCGGCACCCGTGTGCGCTAATGTTAAGTAGTAACAAATTTTTCCAGGTTGGCCAGACCCGTACTCTAGTTGTTGATCCAACATATAAAATAATTTCACTGTTTCCAATTTCAGTTTTCAATTTCAGTATTTCAATTTTCGATTTTGTATTGGTTTGCCATTCAACTACATTTACAGATTGGCCAGGTCTGCCATGTAATCGTTGACAAGGTTTGCCATTCAACTACATTTACGGATTGGCCAAGTCCGTTCAATGCAATCGTTGACAAGTGGTCCGCTGAGATACTCACAGCTCGCCGACATCTTTAACGAAGGTCCAACATATATACTGTTCTATGAAAAAATTTCTATAGCGTGCTGTAGAATTATAACTTTAAATTGTTAAACCAATGCATAAATAAAGATTTTTTATTTATTTATTTGGATCATAGTTTATTATATTCCCAATATTTTGTTTACTTGTAAGTTGTAAAAGTATATTATTGTATTAAATTCAATAATTTACATCTGAAACGGTTGTAATAACATTAGTACAGCCATCTATCGAAATATTTAGAAACGAATGTCAATATGTCGAATTGTTTGTTTAGTAAATATTCATTTTTAATGTGCTGGTTTGATTGGCCATTAGGAAATATAGTAATCTTACATATTGTTTCAATGAAGTATGTATAAAATAAAGTTTATTTTGCAAGTAAACAAACGTTTTCATGACGCCATCTATTGTTACGTATTAATAGCGCAAGGTAATTAGACTAGTGATGTATGACAAGTTAAGCGATTCGTTATAAAGCTTCATCTCGCAGTCGCTAGATAGCGTGAAAAAATATATTTAGTTTTTAGAAAACCTGTCCTAAACAAATGTACAATTTAAAATATTTTACATAGGTAGGCGCACATATTTGTAATACACTTTCAAAATTAAACCTACACAAGTTTCCTCTTGTTTATTTCAAGGCCTGGAATGATACATACCTGTTAGAAACGCAACATAATAACCAATCAGAAACACAAAAGAAACGAGGTATTTTTACATAAATTACTCGCCGAAATTTGGTACTCGGGTCCTACGCTGCTGAAAAACTGCGCATGTGAGTAATGTTTTTTTGTCTTAGGGATATATACAAGAGAAGACAGATACTGTTCATGCGGAACCATGCGTAGCCAAAACTAGGCCACACCTCATAGGCCATTCATAGCCCTTAACTTTAATAATATCCTCAGGAAAAGACACGAGCCTAAATCAATTTATAGCCCTTATATGAAGTCGAGCGGAGCTAGAGTTTGTTAACTAAAGTTTGAAAACAGAGTATAATTATGCCCCATAAACCATTCGATGGCGGATTACTTAAAATAATGAATGAAATAATGAATCTTTATTAGTTAATACTAAGCTTGAAATATAATCTCTACTGGAGTAATTTTGACTGTCTCAAATGAATGTTAAAACTATTTTTTTTTTACATAAATAAATGTCCTTAGTTCAAGTAGTACTGGATATAATAATCCATATTACACAACTTTCCAACATAAAATTAACTGCGATCATTCATTACAAACCCTACCAAATTAAATAGCCATCTGAAATGTATGGGTTTTCTTGAGTGTCAGGTGTTTAATTAACTTGATCGAGTTGGCGGAGAGTACATACTGCCTCCTTTTAAGATTTACGCATCGATTTTCATGTCGTAAGGCGTTTATGCAACTGATGCATTTCTTTTACAGAGTGTTAGGGCATGTTTATAACGGAATCAATACTGAGAACATTCGAAGTGTTTAAAGATGGTCTGCATAAGGACGAAATTTGTTCAGCTGTGTTATATGTTTTTATTGCGTAGGCTGCCATGATTATTTTATTAGCCATTGTAATCGTAACTTTAGAATATCGTATAATAAATAGGACAGACGGGCATTAACGTGCCATTAGCTTCATAACTTCCAGGACTCAGACTGTACCTACAGTTCAAAGTGCGTGTTTTAAATAAAAAAATAACAGCCCGGTTCAGTGTTTACAGTAATCAAGTAAAAGTGAGTTGGTGTTTGGCGTATATACGGCAACTAAGTAGAACAGGAAGCCATGTAAGTGTATGTATAGTACTTATCGTGTTATTAAGTCAGTTTATTGTTTTCCGATTCTTGATGCATTTAAAATACAATATTGTTCTTTTATTGCAGGCCTGGTTGGTCTTTAAATCCGTTTTGGGAAGACGAGCTGGCGGATTCTTCGAGGACAATTGACGAGTCCTCCTTGTCAGTGCAGCCAACGCCGTCGATCTCGGAGAAAGTCTTGACTTACTTGACTTAAGGTCCTGTAACCCCTAGGTGGGGCAGAGGGCGTCCACAGTACTCCGCCATTTCGTTCTATCTTGGGCTAAGCGCTTCACCTCGGACCAGGTTAGCCCGATAGTCTTCAGTTCCGTCGCCACTGAGCGCCTCCAGGTGTGTTTAGGTCGGCCACGTTTCCTTTTCCCTTGTGGAGTCCATTCTAGAGCTTGTCTAGGGATGTGGTCGGGAGCTCTTCTTAGGGTGTGGCCGATCCAAGTCCACTTACGGAATTTGATCTGGTGACCGATCGGCGTCTCACGGCAGATATTCCACAGTTCTTCGTTGGAAATCTTCTCTGGCCAAAAAATTCCGAGTATCTGTCGTAGGCATCTGTTTATGAAGACTTGGATCCGTTGTGTGATGTCCTTGGTGACTCTCCACGTCTCGCACCCATACAACAGGACGGTCTTGACATTCGAGCGAAAGATTTTTAATTTAACTCTTCGTGTCAGTTTCCCAGACTGCCATATGGGACGCAGTTGCGCGAAGGTCGCCCGAGCTTTGGCTATCCTAGACGTGATGTCCTCTTCTGTTCCTCCAGTGTCTGACACAACACTACCAAGGTAAGTGAACTTCTGCACACGCTCAATGGGTTCCGAGCCTAGTGACAGCGGTTGTGGGTTCCTTCCCTCGGTGCGCATTTCCTGGGTCTTCAGAGGATTGATTTTAAGGCCATCGAGAATCGCCTCACGCTGTAGATCGTCCAGTTTGGCTTGCATGTCAACGTGCTTGTGACTGAGCAGGCATAGGTCATCAGCGTAGTCTAGGTCGTCCAAGTGTTCGGTCAGCCCCCACTCTATACCGCGCCGCTTGCCGTCGTTTACTCTATGCATTATGCCATCTAGTACGATAAGGAACAGCAGAGGCGAAATAAGGCAGCCCTGCCTTACTCCCGCGTGTACTATAATATCTTCGGAGATAAGCCCGTCATGCTCTACTTTGCAGGTGTATTTCCTGTAGATTGCTTTTAAGAAGAAAGTAACAGAGAAAAAACCTGTGAAGAAACGCGCTCCGAAAAAACCAAAAGCGCAGGCAGCATCTCAAGTAAAAGAACTATCGGCTCTAGAAAGCTGTTCGGAGTCCGAAGACAATGTCATCCCATGCGCTCAATCGCCACCAGTGAAGCGCAAACGCCCTGAACAGTTGTTGGAATCTGAGGTATGCACTTATCTGACCTACTCAAATTTCTAATTTATTTATTTCGGAAGTTAGTGGTGTCCAGATATCAGATGATTGGTGTCATTGTTGGCAATTGTCATTAAGATAGAGCCTTTTAAAAAATAATACAAGGCATCCCCCAAGACTATAGAACATCAAGGGAAAGTACCTATTAAATCTAATTAAATATACCTATTTCTGTATCCAAAGTTATCTAAAGGAAATAGAGATCTATTTGGTTTTACAAACTTGTTTACAATCCTTCGTCTTTTTTTTTTAGGAAAACGATATTTTCGATTAGATTACAATGGATTAATTTGTTTTTTGTCTTACAGGACGAGGTGCATCAGGATAAGTTCCAGAAGCCTGTTCGAGCAGCGACATTGAGAAGTTTTTTGACACAGCGTGGCGCGTCGGGATTTACGACACAGAGGGATCCTACCAAGACAGGAGAATACTTCGTCGAACTCCGGGTCTATAAAAGCCGTGAAGCGGAGCGGTTACCAGTGGAAGAGCGATGGAAAAATGCTCTTACAACATTGAAGGTGACCACTGACGTCAATACACCACTGTGGGCTGCGGTCTCGAAATTAGTACAGGCCGGGAAAAAGACTTCGTCAAAATTCAACCGATTATGTACCCATCAGGTTCTCAGTAACATATTTTTAAGAATTATTTATTGCCTAACCAATATACTCGGCGGCATCTAGTATTTAATATTCCCTACCTATATATTCGCATTTATCATTTTATAAGTAACCGGAATATTAAAGGTATAACCGTTTACATGTTTTTTTTTCATTCACAGCATATAAAATGAAATAAGGAAATAATGAAATAAGGAAATAATGGAATAATTAAATAATTAAGTAATAAAATCTCAATTATTAATCCGTTGATAGTGCTAATAAAATAAAGACCTAGGAAAAAAACATGTTTTGTAACGAGTGCAAAGTTCATGTTTCTAACTTCACATCACATAAAAAGAGCAACCTTCATAAGTCAAACTGTCTGATAAACACGAAGTTCGACAACGTGCAGGTCATAGCTACTGCATTTAAAAATAGAATAAGAAGTTATAGAGTAAATTCTATTGCAGATGATATCCATTCAACCCCGGAACAGTTCTTAAATAGGATTTCTAAATCAGTATTTGAACTAATAAAAATTTCTCTAGAAAAACACACTGCTTTGAAAGTAAATCTCGAACTTTTTGTTGCGTACACACAGCCAAAAAACAATGAAAAGGCAATGAAATCATTTAATACACAATACTTTCCCGTTTTTCAAAATACTGACATTTTGTCGTTATATTCCAGTCATATTGACAACCTTATAACAAAGTGCTCAGAGTTTGAACTTTCAGAATCAGGCTGGACTATTGATTCAATTAGCCATCTGGAAATAAACATAAATAAATACAACCCATTGAGGGCCGGCACATATGTTAGTTTACCGGCCAAAATTCGCAATTCTAAATCATGCTTGAATATACAAAACAAAGACGATTATTGTTTTCTATGGAGTGTTATGGCTCATATGTATCCCGCAAGTAAAAATCCAAACAGAGTTTCTTCATATCCGCATTTTAAGAACATTCTCAATATTAAAGGCATGTCATTTCCGCCAGCCCTGGAAGACCTAAAAATATTCGAAAAAAAACAATCCAAACATCTCAATTAACGTGTATGGTTTAGAAAAAAATGATGATGTGTCTGGACCTCTATATAAGACATTGAAACATAAGTTGACGCACGTTAACTTGTTACTTCTCGAACAAAATGGAAAATCTCATTTCTGTTTAATAAAAAATATGGAAAAGCTTGTTCATAGACAACTTACTAAACATACATCTAAAATCCATTTATGTGAGGAATGTTTTATATACTTTGATACAGAACAAAAACTGTATTCTCATAATTGCGCTAGAGTAAAAACTATATTACCTGAACCTAACAGTACACTTGCATTTAGCCATTTTGAAAGGACGCAAAGAATACCTATAGTCATTTATGGAGATTTCGAAAGTTTGCTTTTAGAATATTCGGACAAAAGCAAGTCCAATCACATAGAAAATATACAAGTACATGAAGCGACGTGTTTTGCTTACTATATATGCTGTGAGTCCAAACCGGAACTAAATGAAAATGTATCATATCGCGGCCCAAATTGTGCCAAAAAATTTGTAGAAACGATTTCCAAAGATGTAAAGAAATTGCATCAGTTATTATCTGTTAATTGTGAAATGTTACCTTTATCTGCCGAGGAAAAGCATTCGCTACAAAATGCTACGATTTGTCATATCTGTAGACAATCTTTTGAAATCGGCGAACGTATCGCAGCAGATCATGACCATTTTACTGGTAAATATCGCGGTCCAAGCCACGATTCTTGTAATTTAAATGCCAAGTCTTGTGAGTTTATACCCATACTCTTTCATAATTTCTCCGGTTATGATTGTTACTTATTTATTAAAGAACTATCGAACACAATCGGTCGCATAAATTTAATTCCAAAAACAAAGGAAAAATACATATCAATAACTAAATTCATACCAATAGAGGGTCAAAATCCAGCGCAGTTGAAATTTATCGACTCATTTAACTTTTTAAATTCTGGTTTAGATGAATTGGCTAGTACATTGGATCCTGGCGACTTTAAAAATCTCAAAAAATATTATCCTAATACTCATCACTTTGAATTACTTCGTAAGAAGGGCATATATTGCTATGACTACATAGACTCGTGGGATCGATACAACGAAACTGAACTGCCAGACCAAAAGCTTTTTTATAGTAAACTAACAGCCGAGAATATTACCGATGAAAATTACGAACATGCAAAGTCAGTTTGGAGAGAATTTAACATACAAAGTTTGGGTGAATATACAGATTTATACCTAACATGTGATGTGTTATTGTTATGTGATATATTCGAAAAATTCAGATGTATGAGTCTAACTTATTACAATTTAGACCCGTGTTACTATGTTTCTAGCCCGGCTTTGAGCTGGGACGCCATGTTGCTATATACAAAAATAAAGCTTGATTTGATATCTGATGTTGAAATGTACCTGTGGTGACCATCGCACCATCACAAAATAATATTCAGCGACCCCTTGTGATCTCCACTGCCTGAAGCGGGCCCGCCTGTACGCACCCCTGGCGCGCAATCCTGAGGACAATGGATGACGTCACGCGCTCGTTAGCGCGCCCTCCGGGAGGAGCTCACTTCGACGCCTGCACTCCGGCAGACCGCCTCAGACACTCGCACCGAACGCATGTCACCTTGCTCCGCGATTAGCTTACACGCGATTTCGTCTTCATATTGTATAGCTGCATTCGATCCGTTAAAATCTAGTTCTTTCGGCACACGCTATTTAACAAATTGTAAAATTCAAGTTTAAAGTAATTATAAATGCTAAAAATGTTATTCTACGCTTATCATTCCTCGCATCGTAGTTAAAGCTCCATATCTGGTGACCGCGCGACGTTTTACGGAAGATTCTAGAGCCATGTCGGATACGGAGACTAACGACAAGACAAAGAACGAGCCGGGCGGTTCAAAGGTTACGCTCGCGCCGGCCCACGTGGCGTCCACTAGCGGCGCGGTAGATCGGGTTGCCGTGCGCTTACCTCCCTTCTGGCCGGACGATCCGGAAATTTGGTTCGCCCAGGTGGAGGCGCAGTTCGAGATTTCCGGAACGAAGACCGATGCCACCAAGTTCTACACGGTAATCCAGCAGCTGGACCAGAATATTGCCAGAGAAGTACGCGACGTTATCACAAACCCACCATCACAAGGCAGGTATGACAAATTAAAATATGAATTGGTGCGACGCTTATCGATGTCACGCGACGAACGCTTGCGCAAGCTTCTAGTAAAAGAGGAATTAGGCGACCTAAAGCCATCCCAATTTCTTCGCAAGCTGCAATCGCTAGCAGGTTCGTCGGTAACCGACGAATTTTTAAGATCACTGTGGTCAAGCCGTCTGCCTGTCAATGTTCAGCAAATAATTGCATCGCAAAGTGGTAGCCTGGCAGATTTAGCCGATTTAGCTGATAAAATAATGGATATTTCACCGCACAACTCGCTTCAAGTAGCCAGCACGAGCCACGTGGCTACCAACGCCCCGGCGGGTCCATTATCATTTGAGGTTATGCTTTCAAAAATGGAAGAATTGATTTCAAGCCGTATTAAATCTGAAATTAATCAACAGATTGCCCAGCTGAACATTCGAGAAGGCCGGAGCCACTCGCCGCATACAGGTAGACGAAACAGACGTTATTCCCGTTCAAAAAGCAGGGGTCGTCAACGTTCGCAGAGCCGTACTCCAGGTATTTGTTGGTACCATCATTTATTTGGCGAAAAAGCTGAGAAATGCACCGTCCCATGTAATTTTAAATCGGGAAACTTCAACGACAGTCAGTAGAAGCGGCAAATGACTGTCTCAATTCTACCAGCCGCTTATCCGTCACAGATAAGAATACTAAGGTGCAATTCTTAATAGACACGGGCTCGGATCTGTGTGTGCTGCCACGTAGGTTTGCTCGAGACCACAAGAAGCCGATGGACTACAGCCTGACTGCTGCAAACGGTACCGTGATTCGAACTTATGGCACAATTAAGCTGCACCTTCAACTAGGTCTGCGACGTGACTTCGCCTGGAATTTCGTAGTGGCTGATGTAGATAAACCTATCATAGGCGCCGATTTTATCTCTTTTTACGGGTTGCTTGTTGATTGCAGAAACAGACGCTTACTAGACAGCATTACCTCACTGTCAACTGCCGGAGTGGTCAAGACCTGCCAGCCGCCAAGCATCAAAGCAATTTCTGGTAACACAGAGTACCACAAGCTCCTGGCGCGGTATCCCGATCTAACCAATCTTAAATCCATCTGGCATCACGAGAGAGGTAAAGCATTTAACTGTACATTACATTAGGACAACACCTGGACCACCTGTATTCTGCAGACCTCGCCGATTAGCACCCGATCGCCTACAGATAGCCAAGCAACAGTTTGACGAGATGCTGCGCGACGGAACAGCTCGACGCTCAGATTCTCCTTGGGCATCTGCCCTACACCTGGCACCTAAGAAAGGAGACGCCTGGAGACCCTGCGGCGACTATCGTGCACTGAATGCACGGACAATACCTGACAGGTACCCCATCAGGCACATAGAAGACTTTTCGCTCAGTCTAGCTGGTTGTAGCATATTTTCGAAGCTGGACTTGGTAAATGCCTACAACCAGATCCCAGTATATCCTGCTGATATTCCCAAATCTGCCATTACGACACCATTCGGATTATTTGAATTCCCGTATATGTCGTTTGGCTTACGCAACGCCGCCCAATCATTCCAGCGGTTTATGGACGAAGTTTTACGAGGCCTAGACTTCTGCTTCTCGTATATAGACGACATTCTAATATTTTCCCAGGACCAGCACCAACACCTTCAACACCTGGAGCAACTCTTCCAGCGTCTAAACGAGTATGGCATCCTGTTAAACGAGGCAAAATGCAGTTTCGGAGTAAGTGAAGTCACTTTTCTAGGGTACAGCATATCAGCAGAAGGCACCCGTCCGCTCGAATCGAAGATCGAAGCCATCCAACAGTTCTCACCACCTGAAACAGCAAAGGGGTTAAGAAGATTCCTCGGAATGCTTAACTTTTACAGGCGTTTTCTACCCAATGCCGCAGAGGAGCAAGCAGCGCTTCACGACATGTTGGCCGGTTCACACGTCAAGGATTCCAAGATCCTGACCTGGACCCCACAGCTGCGAGACGCCTTTGAAAGATGTAAGTCCAGTCTATCTAAAGCAGCATTACTCTCTCATCCTGTCCAAGACGCTCCGCTAGCCCTCGTGACAGACGCTAGCAGTACAGCCATGGGTGCGGTTTTAGAGCAACATGTAGATGGTCAGGCACAACCTCTGGCATTCTTTTCAAAGAAGCTGAACAAAGCACAGAAGCAGTACAGCGCTTACGACCGTGAGCTGCTGGCCATTTATGAAAGCGTGAAGCACTTCCGTCACATGATCGAAGGACGTTATTTTGTCGTTTACACGGACAACAAACCTATTACATACGCATTCCAGCAGAAGGACCGTACCTGTTCCCCACGTCAGTTCAACTACCTATACCTGATTTCACAGTATACAACGGACATTCGGCATATCTCGGGTAAAGATAACCTGACTGCCGATGCCCTTTCCAGAGTCGAAGCTATTTCAACTCCTGTGGATTTCGAGAAACTGGCCCGCCTGCAAAGGGTCGATGATGAGTTGAAGGACCTTATGTCCAGCGGTTCGTCACTACAGCTGGAAAGTATACCAATACCAGGTATGAATTTTAACTTAATTTGCGACGTCTCTCAGTCCAAACCACGACCGTTCATCACGAAGGAACTACGTCAGCAGGTGTTCCAGTCTGTACATGGATTGAGTCATCCAGGGACGAAGACCACGACCAAGCTGGTAACAGATAGATTTGTTTGGCCTTCTGTGCGCAAGGATTGTCGTACCTGGGTCCAGACCTGCGAGTCGTGCCAACGCGCCAAAGTTCAGAGACACACTTCTGCACCATTGGGAGACTTCAAGCTAACAGGAACCAGGTTTTCTCATGTTCACATAGATCTCATCGGACCTCTCCCATCATCGTGTGACAATAAATACTGCCTAACTGCCATAGACAGATTCACACGCTGGCTAGAAGTCGTACCGCTGCAGAACATCAGCGCTGAGACGGTATCTAAGGCTTTCTGTGATGTATGGATTTCAAGGTTTGGTTGTCCACAGGTCCTGACCACTGACCAAGGCAGGCAGTTTGAGTCACGCCTGTTCAAGGAGCTTGCCAAGCTGTGCGGTACTCAACTGCGACGTACCACGGCTTACCATCCAGCTGCTAATGGTATGGCAGAACGCCTACATCGCACTTTGAAGGCGGCTATCATGGCACACAACGAGATGCGATGGACGGACATCCTACCCGTCGTGCTCCTGGGCCTCCGGACAGCGTGGAAGGCAGACTTGCGCTGCTCAGCAGCAGAAATGGTCTATGGTGAGCCTCTGAGGATTCCTGGTGAGTTCTTTCAACCAATTTCTTTGGATAAGACCCAGCCAGAGGATTTTGTATCACAGCTGAGAAGACACATTTCAAAAATTAAGCCTGTTCCTGCTTCGAGGCATGGATCAAAACCAGTATTCGTCCACAAAGACTTAAATACTTCAACCCATGTATTTTTGAGGAAGGATCATCTCCGTGGGGCTTTAGAAGCTCCTTATACAGGTCCACTTAAGGTTCTAAAGAGAACCGATAAAACTGTTACTCTTGACTTGCAACGAGGACCAGTAACAGTTTCCATTGACAGAGTTAAACCTGCATATGTATTAACTGATGACAGCCCATCTCAACACCAAGCCATCATCTGTCCACCTCCGGCTGCCAAAACAACACGCTCAGGCAGACGAGTAAAATTTCCTGATTTTTATGTCGCAGGGCCATAACTCTCCCAGGGGGGTGGTGTGGTGACCATCGCACCATCACAAAATAATATTCAGCGACCCCGTGTGATCTCCACTGCCTGAAGCGGGCCCGCCTGTACGCACCCCTGGCGCGCAATCCTGAGGACAATGGATGACGTCACGCGCTCATTAGCGCGCCCTCCGGGAGGAGCTCACTTCAACGCCTGCACTCCGGCAGACCGCCTCAGACACTCGCACCGAACGCATGTCACCTTGCTCCGCGATTAGCTTACACGCGATTTCGTCTTCATATTGTATAGCTGCATTCGATCCGTTAAAATCTAGTTCTTTCGGCACACGCTATTTAACAAATTGTAAAATTCAAGTTTAAAGTAATTATAAATATTATATGGAAGTCTACGCTTATCATTCCTACCACATGTTAGAAAAAGGTATTCGAGGCGGTCTTGCTCAGTGTTCGCTACGACATGCAAAGGCGAATAACATATATTTGTCAGACTACAACGATGCTAATGCTAGTTCATATTTAATATACTTAGATTGTGTCAATTTGTATGGTTTTGCTATGTTGCAATACCAACAATTTTGTGTTTATGAACGAGCAAGAAATAGACAAATTTGATGTTAAAAGTGTCAGCTGTGACAGTCCTCGAGGGTACATACTTGAAGTAGATCTTGAATACCCCTGTGAATTGCATGATGACCACTCAGATTTGCCATTCGCTCCAGTATATTATGTTCCTCCAAGCAAAACGAGTCGTAAACTGATAGCAAATTTGCACAATAAATATAAATACGTAATACATAACGAGCACTTAAAACAATGTTTGAATAATGGTTTGAAATTATTGAAAATTAATCGTATTTTAGCTTTTAACCAAGGAAAATTTTTAGAACCTTACATAACACTAAATACAGAACTGAGCCAAAACGCTAAATGCGACTTTGAAAAAAACTTCTTTAAAAAGCAGGTTAATAGCATCTATGGAAAGACAATACAAAATAAAAGAAATCAAGTTGACGTTAAATTGGTAAATGTTTGGAGAGATGTTTCGAATAAAACTAACAAAATTTGCGGTGCAGAAAAGTATATCAGCGCTCCGAATTTTAAAAGTTTGTCTGTTTTCTCGGAAAACCTAGTAGCCATTCAAATGCAACAATCTAAATTAGTTTTGGATATGCCTATTTATATTGGATTCACTGTACTAGAGCTCGCTAAAAAGCATTTGTACCAATTTCATTATTCTGTCATGAGAAAAAGGTATCATCAAGATATTCACTTATGTTACTCCGACACTGACAGTCTGTTATATTTAGTCTATAGTAAAAAAAAAAAACATGGATATGAAAGAAATGCTTCCATACTTTGATACGAGTAATTTCGCCGTTAATAATATGTACAACATGCCGATTGCAAACATGAAAATTCCCGGCTATTTCAAAGATGAAATGGGTGGTGAAGTAATATCTGAGTTTGTTGGATTACGAGCTAAGTTATACTGTATCAATACCGAGGCGACATCTATCAAAAAAGCAAAAGGGGTAAAGAAGTGTGTGACTAAAAAACTCAAAATGAAAAAATATAAAAAATGCTTATATAACAGCGAGGAATTAAGGGACAATATGTGTATTATTAAATCAAAAAACCATAAAATGTTTACCCAGCAACTGAATAAACTGGTGTTAAGTAAAAATGATGATAAAAGGCAATTAATAGACGGTGCAGTTAGAACTTTGCCGTGGGGTCACTATAGCAATATATTGTAAGAATTAATATCTCATAAGATTGTATACATAATAAAAATGTATTTACTGTCCCTATTGGATAATTATTAATTTATCTATGAATGTATAGAAATAGTCTTGTTTTTAAATAAATGTTATAACGATTTTTCAGCCATTTTATTTCATCATCCTTTTGTTCCCTGTTTTAATTATCTGTCAATTATGAATAGGTGCGAGGCTTTGCGAGGCTACAGATTTGAAAGTGTACCTAACGTAAGTAATAAAAAAGTCTATTTTAATTTAGATCAACAAGTATTTATTGATAAATTATTAACATTAAACCCATTTTACAACTTGTAAGTATCACTATCACTTATTTTTTTCACAATTTTCTTGACTATGGTTTCGGTGCAATCCAAAATTTCGTCATATTTGTCCTCAACCACATACTGTGCACTCAGACAAACACTATCATCAGCATTTTTGCACTTAAATCCAGGACGAAGTTCATAAATAGTTATTTTAATCAAGTGATGTCCATTTTCTTTTACTCGTCGAGATACATAATATGATAAATTGTTTGAAATTTCCGCCTGTGATTTTTTGAGTATTTTCTTTTTCGGTTTAATTTTCAAATCTTTACATTTCTTCTCATCCGACGCTTTATTTTCCTGATGCTGAACACTGTATAGATCTTGTAGGCCTTGAGTATTATAAAATAAGTCATTCATGTCGAGATGACCTGTGACATCAAGACCATCGCTGAATTCTTGGCGTTCGAAGTTTTCGAGTTTCGACATGTTCTGTAATAAGATAATAAAATATTCAGTGACATAATAATAATCGGCACATTAAAAAAATAAGAATGCATATGAATAATTATTTTATGCAAAACATTTCAAAAGAAGCTTACTTGAATCACGAGTAGTTTCTGGGGCGGCCGCTGCAGAAATGGCTGCATCTGAATATTAATTATAATGAAGTCTATTTTGTCCGTAAACGTGAAAGCAAACACAGCGAAATCTGACACCCCCCCCATTGACATCATTGTGTTAGGTATATAAAGACTTGTAATTTTTTATTTACCTCACATTTTATCATGAAGTTTGTTAAGCAAGCTGAAACATTAGAGGTGAATACTATAAATGTCGAAATAAATGCACAAAAAGTAAAGCATAGCACCCTATTACCTAACACAATTCGCTGCATAATATGCGGCCCTTCTAACTGTGGTAAAACTAATGTTATGCTGAATTTATTGTTACATGAAAATGGTTTAAAGTTCAAACACATTTATTTGTACTCAAAGACGGCCTTCCAGCCAAAGTATCTCTTTTTGAAGGAAGTTATGCAAATAATTCTAGGAGCAAGTTTTTATTTATTTACTGACAGTAAAGAAGTTCTTCATCCCAATGATGCTTTAACAAATTCAGTCATGATTTTTGACGATGTAGCATGTGAAAATCAGATGAACATTAGAAATTATTTTGCTATGGGAAGACATAGGCAGATAGACTGCTTTTATTTATCCCAAACTTATTCCAAAATACCGAAACAATTGTTAAGAGATAATGCCAATCTATTGATTATTTTTAAACAAGACGACAGAAATTTAAAACATATATACAATGATCACATAAATACAGACATAGATTGGTTAAAATTTAAGAAGCTTTGTTATACTATATGGAGAAATCAATACAACTTTTTATTGCTCAATAAAGATTGTGCAATTGATAAAGGAAGATATAGACTAGGTTTTGACACGTTTATTTATTTATAAATTCATTATATATGTCTAATACATTGAAAAAAACATTCAATTGAACTCCAGCGCGCATATAACACACAGCTAGTGACATCATTAAAAATGGATACTAATGTGACAAAACAACTAATTACGTCAGCAGCTTGCATAAAAAAGAAAATTAAAATGATACAGGATGAAGAAGATGCTGCTAATCTAAAATTAAAGAAAGTATTCAAGCCCATTACGGATCCTCTAGAGACACTGATACAAGCAAATGATAAAAAACCTTCTAGTTTAAATATTCCAAATACTATAAATGAAAACGACGCGTCTGCGGACTTGAACTCATCGATAGTATATAAAAACTTCCAAGACCAGCTCGAAGCTGATTCAAGCAAGCATTCAGAATATTATGATTTGGACAATGATGGCAAAAATTCTCAAAATAACGTCAATGACACATTAATATCTCTTAAAAAAGAAGATATACTAGACATTTACGATAACATTAACGTTCCATTTGGGATCCGTAATGAAAATAAGAAACTCAAGATGGGAAATTCTGCTGTTACTTTATCCTTAGTCAATAAAAATTCGGCAGAAAAACAATATATGATTACAATCAATGGCCAAAATTACGAACTCACAGCAGGTTTAAAAGAACTTTTGATTCGAAATAAACCGAATCTCGAACTAGTAACAGAAAAAGACAAAATTATGTACAAAGATCTGCTTGTTATTACAAGCGCCCACAGGCGAGATTTTAATCCCGACGGACAATTGAAAGGAGACAAAGGATTAAAATACTGTCAGATTATTAAACCTCTGTTCTCGGACACTAAGCAGGATTTTCCAGAAAAGTTAACGGACCTTAAAATTGGCGGTTCCTTGCCTAAATTAAAAAAATATAAGAAAGCTACAGACTATGTTTATTGGGATGATCCAAATGAATTAATTGAAAGACTAAAACTTTTAATTGCCTCTAAAGGCGCTGGCAACAGCAACCATGATTGTTCAGGGCGAGGGCTGATGATGGTGCAGCGAAGAAAACAACCCTGAACATGTAAAAGAGTATATTAAAAAATGGTATTAAAAGGCGCACGGACGCGACATCGCGCCGTGGCGTTCGGTTGAAGAGTGGTGTGGAGGGGCGGCCGCTGCTGGGCGCGCCGCGCCGGCGCCGCCACTCGCCGCTCGCCCCGCGCCGCACCCCGCCGTCGTCCAAGGTCTCACGCGTCCTTCGCGTGAACAGGGTCCCCGCCTTGGAAGCCCTGGGTTCCAACAGAGGTGTCGGCGTCGGTTTCGTTCAGTGGAAGCAGGCAGACTCGATTGACGGCCCTCTTTATGATGCCTTTGGCCGTTTTAAAGTCCGCCACTCTCGATATGCCATCTAGGCCTGGGTATAGTTGGTGCACGCGTCCTAAGCGCCATCGCATCGGTGGGACGTTGTCATCTTTGATCACGACGAGGTCGCCCTCCTTAAGCTCGTTCTTCTTGACCCGCCACTTGGTCCGCTGCTGAAGCTCGCTCAGGTATTCATCATGAAATCGTGCCCAGAAGTGCTGTCTCATCTGTTCAACTTTCTGGTATCTGTTTGGACAGTTTGTTGTAATAGGTCGTTCTGGCAAGGCGGTGAGTGCTCGCCCTACCAGGAAGTGCCCGGGAGTCAGAGGAGACATATCAGAGGGTTCTGACGTCAGAGGGGTTAACGGACGGGAATTTAGGATTCCTTCGATTTGTGTGAATAGTGTCGTTAGCTCCTCAAACGTCAGATTAGAATTACCTATTACACGTTTTAATAGAGATTTAGCCGATTTTATACCAGCTTCGAAGATACCTCCGAAATCAGGAGAGTATGCTGGACTGAAGTGAAATTTGATGCCCTTATCGTGGGCGGCCTCAATCATGGTTCTTTGGCTTGCTCGCAGCATTTTGCCCAACTCATTATTGGCCCCCACAAAGTTGGTGCCGTTGTCACAATAAAGTTCATGAGGCCTACTACGACGTAAGATGAATCTACGGAAAGTCATTAGAAAGGCATCGGTACTTAAGCTGCTCACAACCTCTAAATGCACAGCTTTCGTATTGAGACATACGAACAAACATAACCAACATTTAGACAACGTGCACCCTCTGCCCTTGCGGTTTGCGATAGAGAAGGGTCCCGCAAAATCCATCCCAGTTACCACAAATGAGTAGGTAAAGTTAACGCGGGGAGGGGGCAAGTTGCCCATCATGGGCTGAATTGAGTTGCCTTGAATACGCACACAAACAATGCATTTTCTGCAAGTCTGCCGCGCAAGGTTCCTCCCGCCAATAGGCCAGTATTGGTCCCTCACTATGTTCAACAATAATTGAGGTCCACAATGCATATTATTCAAGTGTTCCTTCTTAAATAAAAGTTTTGTAAATATATGTTTTGAACATAGCAAAATGGGGTGTTTTTTTTAATAGTCACATATAGAACCCTGTATACGTCCTCCAACTCTAATCAGGTCGTGTTCATCTAAAAATGGATTAAGCGACAAAATTTTAGATTTGCGATGTACAGGCTGATTCTTTTTAAGACACTGCAAATCGTTTGGAAACGAATCACTTTGACATGCTTTGATTAGAGTGAGAGTCGATTTATCTAGTTCGTCATTTGATAAAAAACCGCTATGACGCGCATTTTTTTGTTTTTTACAATTGTAAATGAACCTTAGAACGTATCCTACAACACGGATCATCCTGTGATATTTAGAAAATCGCATAAAGTCAAATGATGACTGTTGTGATAAAGTACAAGCAAATACCTTTAGTTCTGGTACTTCCACATCAATAATTTGAGTGTTAGGCCACTCCGACTCAGGTTTCTTTAGAAATAATGGTCCCTCGAACCATAATGTTGCATTTTTTAACTGGTTAGGGCTAGTCCCACGAGATGCGATATCTGCTGCGTTCATGTTCGTAGGAACATGATGCCACGAAGATTTGTCAGTCAACTCGTGTATTTCGTTCACCCTATTATATACGAACTGTTTGAGATTTTGAGGACTTACGTTTTTAATCCAGGCCAAAACTATGGTGGAATCACTCCAAAAGTATTTTTTATCTATATTACACGTGAGTGACTGACACACCTTCGCGCTCAATTGAGCTCCAAGCAAAGCAGCAGCCAGCTCCAATCTTGGTATCGTGCTTTTCTTTATTGGGGCCACCCTGGCCTTGGCGCAAAGTAATCTTACTGAAATATTACCGGCCATGTCTACACAGCGTATATAGATGCAACTTGCGAACGCGTCTTGAGACGCATCCACACAGCAATGCAGTTGGGTCGATATCGGTGAATCCTGCATGACGAAGCGTGGAATATTTATTGACTTAATCTCGTCTAAATTCGTTAAAAAGTTATTCCACTCTTTGCTTACATCAGGAGGCACCGGGTCATCCCAGGCGAGGCCAGAAGTCCAAAGCCGTTGCAACAGCATTTTTGGTACAATAGTACAGGGACTCAACAAACCCAGTGGATCAAATATCTTACACGTTGTGGCAAGAATATTTCGCTTTGTGAATACTGGCTTCGTCTCAAAATCGACCAGAAAATTAAGATTATCCTGCGAAGGACTCCAATTCAACCCCAGGACTGAGGACTGATTCTGTAAATTTGAGTATTGGTCATTGACTTGTGATAAATCCTTCTCAGTGCTCGTGGTCGAGGTGGGGTCGTTGGCAAATATAGATGGTACATTTGTTCTGAATTTTCTCAGCGGGAGACAAGCCTCGGCTAACTTGTCAACCACTGCGTCTCGTAGGTACTTTAGCTCGGCCACATCATTGGTGCCGGTGATGAGATCATCGCAATAAAAATCATTCTTAATCACGTTAGCTACTTTTGCGTCTACGCATTCTTTCGATAATTGAACTAAACATCTCGTGGCCAGAAAACTAGCCGAAGCTGTACCATACGTGACTGTATTAAGCTGTAGTGTTCTTAACGGTTCAGTCTCATTATCTCGCCACACTATCAATTGTAAATGACGCTGAGATTCATCTAAAGAGATTTGGCGATACATTTTGGCTATGTCGCCTGTGAGGACATACTTATGCTGTCGAAATCTTAACAAAATTGACAATAAGTCATTTTGCACCACTGGGCCCACGTACTGAATGTCGTTCAGCGATTTGCCTGACGTTGTGCGCGCGCTTGCATGGAATACCGCACGAAGTTTCGTTGTTTCACTTTTCTCGCGCATCACAGCAAAATGCGGGAGAAAGTTGCCATTTAGTGGCCTCTCTACTTCAGTTAAGTGGCCCAGCGCTGCATATTCTTCAATAAATTCACTATACATTTGCTTTAATATAGGCTGCTTTCGAAAGCGCCTCTCAAGGTTGAAAAAACATCGCTTAGCTAATGTAAATGAGTCTCCCAGGACCTCTGGTGACTCTTTCAGTGGCATTGACACTTGAAAACGACCGGATTCTAACCTAATCGTATTTTTTATAAATGAATCTTCACATATTTGTTCATCAGTTGAACACATCTTGTTGGGTGTTGTGAATGTTTCTAATTCCCAAAAGCGTGAAAGGGAATCCTTGATTTCCTGGCTAAAATTACATAATATTTTGCCACGTGACAAAACAGGGGTGGCCGGACTCACAGGTCCCGAAACCAACCAACCAAGTTTAGAGGAAATGAGCGTAGGCCCATTTTCGCCCAACGGAATTTGACACCCGCCCTTAACAATACTCCACATTATGTCAGATCCAATTAAAATGTCAACCTTGTCACTTTTATAAAATTCTGGATCTGCCAATGGTGTATTATTGGGTAAGTTCAGTTCATCAGGATTCACTTCCACAATGGGTAAGTTTTCAGCAATACTTGGAATAATCATACAGTTCACATTAGCAGTGTAAGTATTTATTCTTGATTTAATCTTTAGAGTACAACTGTCTGTTGCTAGAGATGTCAAATTATTAAGTCCACTTACTAGTTTTGAGTGAGACCTATCACATTTAATATTAAGTTTATTTTTCAGGTTTTCTGTCATGAAGCTGCTTTGGCTCCCGCAATCCAGTAGTACGCGCGCGGGGTATGTATTATCCTGATCATCTACCACCTCAACAACTGCAGTGCCCAGAAGAACTTCACTTTCACTCAAGGAAGAGGTAAGTGTTGTTAATGAGGTACTAGTACTGGCCACGTTGCTCGTGTTTTGTTGTTCGTTGCCGGTGCTAGGCTTCGTGTTATTATTAACCTGATTATTATTCTGGTTATTATTTGCTTTACATAATAAGCTATTATGCTTTTGGTTGCAGGCCCTGCAAGCATTGAGACGGCAGCTAGCAGTCGTATGGCCGGGGCGAAGGCAGTTGAGGCATAATTTTCGCTTAACTACTTCAATTTCCCTCGCCTCGGGTGACATCTCAGCGAATATCTTACACTCATACAGACGGTGATTTTTATTACACATAAAACAAGATCCTTTCTGCGTTGATGAAAAGAATGACTTGATGTGACCTTGAGGTCTGGCGTGATTAAACTTGTCATGTTTTGCTTGCTACCTTGCACAGTCTCCAAAACGTCAGCTCGGTTTCTAAGAAACTGATAAAAATCTTCAAGAGTGGGAGACTCTGTAAGGTTAGCTTTGTATTCTTCCCACTTAATACTAGTTACACTATCTAGTTTCTGTACTACAATATATATTATGAGGGTATCCCACATCTCCGTGCGTTCCCCCAGCGTATTCAAGGCTCTCAAATTCTTTGACACATGATCTATAATATATCTTAAGGATTTGTGAGATTCTCTGTTAAGAGACTCGAGCGTAAAAAACGATTTGAGGTGATTATTTATCAACACATTTTTGTTGTTATATCTATTACAAAGTAGTTCCCACGCTACATGGTAATTATCGGCCGTAAACTCAATCGAATTTATTGTGACCGCAGCACCGCCCTCTAGGGAGGATCTGAGGTAATGAAATTTGCTTATATTGGAAATAGTTTCGTTTCCGTTGATCAGCGAGTCGAAAGTATCTCTAAACTCAAGCCATTTTGTGTAATTGCCGTCAAAACTGGGCAATTTTATGGTGGGGAGACGTAGTTGGCTAGTGAAATTATTGCTGGAATTACTACCAACAGAAAGTCTACGACTCGGGCTTTCAACTCGTTCCTCATGCCTCGAAACCATTTCCTCGGCGCTGGAAATGACCGAAAAGAACTGATTCTCCATTTCGAAACGTTCTTGTAAACGTCTATCTAAATTACTTTCAAAATCATTGGTTTCAATCTGCGTTTGAACATGTTCGAACTCCTGAAAGAGTTCGTTTATCTTTTTCAATCTTAAATTTAAATCGCTTATATTTTTAGTGGTTATGGCTTCCCTACTAATTTGTTCGAACGCAGTGAGAAACTCTTTAAACTTGGTAACGCGCGCTTTAATTGTACCGCGCTTGCGAACTAAAATTGTCAGTTCCTCCTGTTCATCTGCCTGGCCTGGAGCCATTGTGTTAGGACTTGACTCTGAGTGCAAAGATAAGAAAACAAAGAGAAGGGCTAAAATGTGCAAGCAAACCAAACTCCAGTGAGGCGAAGCTAGGAGATAAGCGAGCGCGCTGTAGTGCTGACGCTGCACGATGTAGCTGGCGTGGCGGCCGCTGCGCGCTTAGCGTGAACCTCGTGGCGCGGAGTAGCCGGGTGCGAGCCGTGACCACCTGGAAAGTTCGGTGCGTAGGCTCAAGCGGTGCGCTAGCAAGCTTGCGAATGGAACAGCAGGATGAAGTAAAAGACTCGAAAGAATTGGGTATTTTTACGAAGAATGCAGTACTTAAAATGAAAACAATGATAGCTGTAGCTATCTTTTTTTTTTTTATTATTAATAATGGGATTGCTCTTGGCCAGCACCTAGCCAGGGGGCAAAGATGAGGCCGACGATGAAGCGAGCTCACCCAGAAAATGCCTATTCACTCTTGCCTTGCTCTTATCTGAGCACAAACCAAAAAATATGCTTTAAATGAACAGTGCAAATAAACACGAAATGGTGCAAATGAAAGAAAGCACTTAAATTGATATAGCGGCTTGTGTCCTTAATGATTACGTTAACTATTTATGATAAGTTACGATTTTAAGTCTTATATTTAATGTGGGACCGCTTTCGTAACACAAAAAATGAATTGGAAGCAATGTCGTAAATAACAACCTACAATAATGTACCCTTGTTTGGGCCTTTGACTTGTTACGTTGCAATATGGATCGCAAGTAACTATAACTAAATGAATAAACACCTAAACTGCGCCCTAAAACTATGACGGAGGTGATAATGACTAATTAAGTCGAAACTATTTCACTTGTAAGGGGTTTAACCTTTTTGTTATAATTCGTAGGTAGATTTCGGAAGAACTAGCTTCTATGCAACTCTGTACCTAACGAAAGTTACGTAATAACTCACTACGGCTATTTATTAACCTCTAAACACAATACTTTACTTTAAGTATTTAATTCCCCGATAGGTAGATATCCACTAATCGTTTGCCTATCGAACTATTACTATGAACTATTTTTAAGTATATAAACAAAGCACTAAGCTGTTTGTTCACTACTAATTAACTTGCTATATAGGAATATTCGCATTAGGTTGTGCAAACAAAGCACTAAGCTGTTTGTTTACGATAATAACTGCTAATGACGAAACCCTTTTATTAAACTTTCACGTGTATTTTGACTACGCTAATCGTTAATTGAATTGAAATACCTATCCACACTCACGACACT
This sequence comes from Cenopis cana, assembly GCA_951800055.1. Lineage (NCBI taxonomy): Eukaryota > Metazoa > Arthropoda > Insecta > Lepidoptera > Tortricidae > Cenopis > Cenopis cana. Next base: position 2,416,277 of record OX637474.1, on the reverse strand, counting down.
ATTCACACGAATCTTAGGGGTGCAAGGGAAATTGATCACGGCACTTTAGTAGGGAACGGGCTTACTTCCTTTGCGAATAGTTTCCAGGAGCGATGGCTGTCCGAGAAACTTCGAGAATATTCCGCGCGACCTTTGGACCGATGACCGATGATTTCGCCCTGCCCGGCGAGACGCTGTGATAGTGCAGGCACTGGATGGCTTCTTTTTCTTTCTTCTAAATTACGCCGGCCATTGTTTGCAGACCGTCGTCCTGTTGCTGGTCGCCAACTTGTTCAGGGCGAGGGCTGATGATGGTGCAGCGAAGAAAACAACCCTGAACATGTAAAAGTGTATATTAAAAAATGGTATTAAAAGGCGCACGGACGCGACATCGCGCCGTGGCGTTCGGTTGAAGAGTGGTGTGGAGGGGCGGCCGCTGCTGGGCGCGCCGCGCCGGCGCCGCCGCTCGCCGCTCGCCCCGCGCCGCACCCCGCCGTCATCCAAGGTCTCACGCGTCCTTCGCGTGAACAATGATAATGAAATCTTATCCATTATTGAACAGTTAAAGAATCCGGTATAATACAAGAATAAAAACTGTCATGTGATAATCATTCCGTTTAGTAATCAAAAGGACATCAAACATGAATGTCCACAAAAAAGAAAATAATTGTTGTAAAATAAAAGAAAATAAACTATGCGCTATAGACGAAGTTGAAATATCCGATGGTGTTAAAATTTATGAATATATTGATACAAATATAAAAGTTACTTCAAACACGCTAGCCCATCTTGATAAGCTAATCTCAGCTTTATCAGACCGAGTTAAAAAACTCGAAAAAAATATTGAATTGAAAGAACTAGAAGGGAAGTTGAACAAGCACTATGAGCAAAGCCGACGTCGTAAATGAAATTCATAGTAATGTAAGAGTGAATTTCCCCCGAAGAAGAGTTATATTAAAATACATAGATGACCTTTGGCAGGCAGATTTGATTGATATGCAAGCCTTATCCAATGTAAATTCGGGTTATAAATATATATTCGTAATTATAGATTGTTTCTCAAAATATGCTTGGGCATTTCCTCTAAAACAAAAAACTAAAGAAGTTGTGTCTACCGTATTTAAGACTTTCTTAGCAAAAGGCCGACTACCTAAAAATTTACAAACAGATATGGGCAAGGAATTCTACAATAATGTTTTTTCGAAGATTATTAAAAAATATAATATTAACCACTATTCTACATATTCGACCAAAAAAGCCTCTATCGTAGAACGTTTCATTAGAACGCTCAAAAATAAATTATATAAAGAATTTAATTTGAAAGGAAATTATGAATGGATTGATGGAACTCTAGATTGTAAAATTTATGAGTACAATCATACGTTCCATAGAACTTTAGGAGCACCTCCGGCTACAATTAATCATGATAATAAAGAAACAATATCGCGAAGATACACTAAATCCCAAATAGAACAATCCAAAAAAATATCTAAGTGCAAAAGATTTCAAGTAGGGGATTTTGTAAGAATAAGCAAATATAAAGGTTGCTTCGAAAAAGGATATACTCCTAATTGGTCTACAGAAATATTTAAGATAACAAAAGTTCAAGATACCAATCCAACAACTTATATATTAGAAGATTCGAGGTCTAGGCCAATTTTAGGAGCATTTTATGAGCACGAAATTCGAAAGACTTTACACCCTGAGGTATACCTTGTTGAAAAAGCTTTAAGAACTAAAGGAAACAAGGTGTATGTAAAGTGGCTAGGGCTGCCTTCAAGCGAAAACAGCTGGATAGAAAAGACTAATCGTTTGTAGGCTAAAAATACTAGTGAGAGTATTTAAACATCTATTATTTTTTACTTGTACTCAGTCGTATACGAATCGTCATACTACAAACACGGCATTCACAGGTTAATTAAAACAATCATGAACAAGAATCAAAATAATACCAGTAATTTAAATATGAAGAAAAAATATATATTGCCTGCTTCAAAAGCAAAAACTGGTTCTGGTTTAAAAAAAACATTTAATAATATTGTTTCTCATACCAAAAAACGTATTTGCAAATTAAAGCCCAAGTGCAAAAAATTTTAGCGGAACTAGCGTATACAGCTGCTCATGAACTGGCATCTGACGACTTACCTATAAAACTACCGAGAGTAATCCCAGTGCCTAAAACCGGAGGATTTCTACCATTAATACCTATATTTGCGGGATTGTCTGCAGCCAGTAGTTTAGCAGGAGGTATCGCCGGAATCACGAAAGCTGTCAATAACTATAAGTTAGCTAAAAAAAAATTTAGAGGAGTTCAAGAAGCATAATATGAATATGGAAGCACTGTGTATTGGAAAAGGATTGCATCTTAAGCCATACAAAAATGGACTAGGAATTTATGTTACAAAGAAAAAAAACTAATTACTCGGCTACCCAAAAGAGCGTTAACTAATATTGATATTATGAAGTACTCTAATAACATACCTTTTTTTCGTGGTGTGTTTATGAGAGATGAATTACCAGAATTCCCTTTACCACTAGAATGTGGGGTTATCAATTTAGATTCTTCTAAAAATTCTGGTACTCATTGGGTAGCCTATGGAAAAATAAATTATTATATTGAATACTTTGATAGTTATGGCAATTTAAAACCGCCACAGGAGTTTGTCAAGTACATGGGAGATAAAGTTCACTACAATTATGATAATTTACAAGGAAACAATTTGTATAACTGCGGTCATTTAAGTTTAAAGTTCCTTACCTCATTTTGGGAGAGAATGAATGAATTACCTACACATGACGTAAAGCTGTTCAACAGATGACAATCAAATAAATAGAAAGGTGTGTTTGTGCAGCGTACATTGTATCGCCAATCGTATTGAAAATTGCATGTTTTACTTTCGAGTCTACGAAATTCAAAATACCGTTAACTAAAATGATTGTTTTCAATAAAAACTCTGTTCATAATAGATCTCCTGGTATTGCACGCCCAGTATTGAAAGATAGAAGACGTGTAAGAGCAACAAAGGCGATTACAAAAAAGAATAAGATTTTTTTACGTTCACTCGGCTTTAAAATATAAAATGTTACAAATCGCAGATTAACCGCATCATGACAATTCCATTGAAAGCTATACAATCCATAGCTATAACCCCTACAATAACAGTTTTAAAGAAAACGATGAAATAAGGATACCAATACACCAGCAAGATATTTATGTTCTACCTTCAGCTAGCTCCATTTACATTGAGGGATGTGCAAGTGCGGCTACCACAGACACAACAGGGAAAACAATAACGAAAAAAGTTAAATTTATAAACAATCCAATATTGTTTTTATTTCAAAATATCAGATACGAAGTGAATGGTGTTGCAATAGATAACATTAAAAATGCTGGAATCACAACTACAATGAAATCGTATATTTCAATGAATGAAGGAGAAAGTAAAAATGCAGCTTTATGGGGTTGGAAATTAGATGGAACCAAGGCAACTGTCTTCCATTTCACAGCTATAATACCCTTGAATAAAATATAAGGATTCGCTGAAGATTATAATAAAATACTCCTCAATTGCAGACATGAACTTATATTACAAAGAAGCAGTTCTGTTTCAAACAGCGTGATAGCTGAGAAAAACGAAAATATAAATATAGACATAACAAAAATCCAGTGGCGTGTACCACATATTAGAGTTTCTGATCGCGAACGACTTGTGCTACTAAAACATTTAGAAAAAGATCGGCCCATACAGTTAGCCTTCAGGAATTGGGATTTATATGAATATCCGCTATTACCTATGACAACAAAGCATTCTTGGTCAATTAAAACTGCTTCTCAACTAGAGAAACCGAGATTTGTTATATTAGGACTGCAAACTGACAGAAAACACAGTACAACAAGAAGTTCAGCTTCATTTGATCATTGTAACATAACAAATGTCAAATTATTTTTTAAATTCGCAGTACTTTCCCTACGACAGTCTTAATTTAAAGTTTGATGAAAGTAAATATAGTATATTGTATGAGATGTATGCTAATTTTCGTCAGTCATATTACAACGCTTGTATCGAACCGTTGTTGGATTTGAATACATTCTCGAAAATTGCTCCGCTTTTTGTTATCGACTGCTCAAGACAAAATGATTCACTCAAAACTGGACCAGTTGACGTGCGTTTAGAAATTGAGTCGTCAACAGACATTCCTGAAAATACAACTGCCTACTGTCTGATCCTCAACGACTGCCTCTTTGAATATAAACCACTCAGTAACATAGTTCGAAAACTATCATGAATGCTATCGTAGATGTTCAAGGTTTTAAAAGTGAAGACAACAAATTTATACCAAAAGAAATAGCAATATTATGTGATAATCGTATTCTTGTTTTGTTGATAAAACCGCCATATCCGTTCTATAACTTGACAAGGAAGGAACGTTTGCAGGTGGCATGGGTAGAAAGAAACGCTGGAATTTTATGGAACGAAGGCTTTGTGCCTTACTTTAATTACAAGTTTTTGATATTGGAATATATCAAGAATAAAAAGATATACACTAAAGGCGTTGAAAAGGTCATCTGGCTAAAAGAAATACTAGAAACGGATAATATCTACAATTTGGAAGAATACAATTGTCCTGATTTAAAAACCCTGTTTAAAAACTATTCAACATCGCCGGATATTCAAAGTTGTATTTACCATAGTAACATATGTGCCTTAAAAAATGTAACTTGCTTAAGAAAGTGGTGTATAACAAACAATATTTTTTTTAAATAAAGAAAACTAATACTACTAAATGCAGTTTGATTTTTTACGAACGAGTGCAAGAGAGACGAATGCCTTATGACACCCCCCCGCAAACGCCAAGGCTGGTATAAAATGATTCAATTTTAGCTTTCAGGTTTAAAATGTATTTATCAGTGCCAAATACATCATTCAATAAGTAACAATATGGATTTGTTGAGACAATGCGGATGGTATTATGAAAGTTTGAATTTACAAGATGCCGATAGAATGCTCGAAAATACAAGCATTGGAACTTTTCTGCTCAGAAAATCTAAACATCCAAATTTTGAATTTTCACTGTCTGTACAAACAGTGCGAGGCCCTAAATCCATCAGGATATGGTCTTCATATTCTAAAACTAGATATGGATTTGAAGGCGTAAGAGAAGTTAGAGAATTGCGCCGTAACATCATAGAATTAATCCAATATTATATAAAATCACCAGATGGAGAAACGTGGCTACAAAGATACCACATAGAATTAAAGAAGCCGCTAAGAGTTGAACCACCAGCGTTACTACATCTATCAAGATTGGCCTTAAATAGAGTAATTGGTTATGATTTTAGAATCACTAGCGAATGGACGGATATCAAAATCATAAATGAGGAAAAGAAATTATTGTCCATACCCCAATCACTTGTGAATTATCTTAACGTATACCCATATTCAAACTAAAAAACTACTTTAAGGAGTATGGAGGATTAATATCTAAAATCATTGGAACAGATCAGCCAGATTACATGCGTTAGTAGGTAATTGTATGTTCTGCCTCACCTCGATCGCATTGTATGTTCTGCATCACCGAGATCAGGTTAGGCAGAACATACAATTACTAGTTACTACCTACTACTCTACTTTTCACTTCGATTGCGAGAAAACACATAATAGTAGTTTATGCAACTGGTACATAACGAGGGGAAGTTCTTAGGAAGAGGGGGGCTGGAACGAAATACTCCTTTAAAAAACCTTTTCAAATCTTCATTATCAGAGATCTTGGAACTAGCAATCAAGGATAGGGCAGATCTGTAAGAATTTAACGTCCCATATTAGGCACCCTTATTAAACAGCATTGTAAAAAACCCTATTAGTGTTGGAATTGATATGTCATAAATATTCAATTTATTCTCATTACAATAAATGAACCACTTTTTATAGCACCCTTCATATTGTTTGTACGAATTATCCGAAAGCGATGCCAACATTATCTCCGTAGAAGATGATGGGATTCCTCTTCTTAGCATCGCTTCGCGGATAATATTCCTGCCACCAGGGTAATCTTGGCACGCATCTGTTGGCGGCTGGAAGTAGCAGACAAAATGAGATTATTTTTTGCTCTGAATATTATAAGATCTGACACTAATAAACTTTTATAAAGTGGATACCACGGTTGCGTGGGCCACTGTGGAACTACCATTATACCTCTGGCTTTATCATTAATAACTTTTCTCAGTGACTTTAATATCATGGTGAATGGGGGAAACGCATAGAAGTAGAAGTTGGACCAGGAAATTGTGAATGCATTTATCGCATACGCGTCAGGATCTCTGTGCCAAGATACATAAGTTGTACATTTATTATTAATTCGGCTAGCAAATAAATCTATATTTGGATGACCGAATTTAGTTAAAATATCTTGGAACGCGTAATTTGCTAGTTCCCACTAAATATCCGGATGCGTGCGCCTTGACTCCTGATCTGCAACAAAGTTATCTGCAGAGCGGATATAAGATGCAAATACAAATAACTTTTTTGTTTCGCAATATTGCCAAAGTTGCTTTGTAATCTCTGTCAAATGGGAGTACTGAATTCCTCCCATCCGATTAATATAAGAAATAGCGGTGGTATTGTCAATGCGAAGTAGAATTTGAGCATTTTCTAATGCCTTTGAAAATATTTTAAGTCCAATAAAAGCTGCCATAATTTCTAACAAATTTATGTGGTTTTTTCGTTCGTCTTAATTCCACGGCCCGCTTGCCGTCTGGTCTCCACTCGCTACCCCCCCACCCCGTAGTTGAGGCATCAGAGAAAATTTCTAAATCGTAATAATCGGCTTTAATTTTACTACTGGAATTTTCTATGTTTCTTCTCCACCATTCAAAGTCTGAACATAGAGTATTTGGGATGGTCATATATACATCGTAATTATCTTGGTCTTTTAAGTTAAGAAATTTGCACCTCTCAAAAAGTTTTGTATAGAGCCAGCCGTACTTGACAGCTCGACATGCTGATATTAAAAGACCGACAAAACTGGCGAAATCTCTGATCTTACAGCGTTTTAATGTTGAGTATTTCTCAATCTCGTTTTTGATTTTTACTACCTTTTCTTTAGGGAGAGTAACTTGAAGTTTGTTGGAGTCTACAATATAACCTAAAAATTTGCAAGACTTTGAAGGCTTGAGATTACTCTTTTCAGTATTTATGATAAAGCCTAGAGATGTAAGGAGCTTCTCGGCATTTTTTACGTTCCTGAGACAATCCTGATAATCTTTGCCAATGAGTATAGCAGATCGTCTAAATATATGGTAGACAAATATCCGCACGACCTTAGCAATTTTACTACTGGTTTCATTACTTTAGTAAAAACGTACGGAGCTGTATTCAAGCCGAATGGCAGTACGTTAAATTCATAGATACAGTTTTCGAATTGGAATCTGAGGTACCTTCTGTAATCTTTATGTATATTTATAAGAAAGTAAGCATCTTTTAAATCTAGCGTACTTAGATAACAATCCCTGGAAATCAGCTTTAAGGCGGTACGTAAATCCTCCAATTTAAAATGGGAAGTATCTATGTATTTGTTTAAAGATTTTAAATTTAAAATGAATCTCATCTTTCCATTCGGCTTGGGTATTAGAAAAATTGGTGACAGATATTGGTCGGCACATGGCTCACACTGTGAGACCGCTCCAATTGATAGTAAATCCGTAATAGCATCACGTATATGTGCTTTTTCGACATTAGAGTATATTCTTGCACTAGGTGGCGCCAGTTGTGAAACTGGTTTCGAAAAAGGGATTTTATAACCCTTAATGTATGATAACACAGTAGGGTCATCAGTGATCATTAGCCATTGTGCATAGAATAGAGATAGTCTACCTCCTAACGTTACCCTTTTTAACGATGTCTGCGGCTCGATTTCTGCTGCTGATGCTGCGATGTCCTCGAGGTGTTCATGGAGCGATGTCGCGTCGAGGTCGTAGCAGGCTCCTTCGTCCGCGGCGGTCCCTGCTGCCTGCGAGCTGGGGCCGGCTTCCAGTTTAAATTTTTGGATGTCTGATATGTAGATTTTTTTTGTAGGCGGCTTAGGCGCTGGAATTTTGAGGTCTGCTCCAGATTTGTGGATGGCTTTGGCTGATTTTAGGGTGTCAGCTAAAGTTTCACTAAACAAATACTTATCAATTTTGGTATTTTGAAGTTGGTCTTTCATTTCTTTCTTCATAGAATTTAATGAGAAATTTCTTCGGGTTGTAGTATCAGCATGTTGACAATCGCATAAGATTCTACTGGAATCTATTAAAAGTTTAAGCAGGGGCGCATTTTTTTCTTTACTTGACAATTGACATAAGGAGCGTTATGGCCTCGCCCAGGCAGCTAATTGCAGAGGTAAGCTGTTTTTGTTTATTCTCAATAGCTTTGTCGCGTTTAAGTACAATGTCCGACACCGCTGCTTTTACTTCAGCCTTGATTTCAGGAGGATCTATCAGTTTACAATTTTCAGGTGTCAAATATCGGTCTTTAAATTCTTTGCGCAATTCTTTTGTTAACCCGTTGGTTGCGCAGTGTTGTAATCTAATTGATAAGTCCTTTTGTATCTCCTTACCGTACTGTTTTACAGTCGTTGGGCCAGTCCCTAATATTTCTAACAGCTCGGCGTCTAAACTTTCTTCTGGTTGCGGAGCCATCGGGTCTGTGGTAATTGTCTGTTCAACATTCTCGACCACGGTAACCGCTGGTGCTTCAACTGTCGGCGCGATCGTAGCAGATGGCGTATCTGCGACCGGCGCTGGCGGGACAACGGCAAGCGCCAGTGAGGCAACGCCGGACGGCGAGCGTTGACGGACGGATTTATCCGAAGAAGATGAACTATCTGAATCTGTTTGTTCCACCTCCGAAAATTGTGGTGCCGGTGACGCATTATTGACGTCTTCATCAGGAAGCGCCCATGCGTCTATAAGGTCGGTGTCTGAAATCAAGACACAGCCTTATGAACGCGCCGTAGTATATAATAACTGTGTAAGTGACAGTCGCAATTTTGTTTAACAAGAACTGCCCCCAAACTATGTTATTCAACACTTTTTAGTGTGTCTACTACGCTCATTGTACGTATTATTCAAAGAAAAAGAACACGTAGGTACCGAATAGATTGCGATTATTATTGTTTTCAAAGATAAAATCGGCATAGAACAGTCCCAGTGCATTGCAAGTACTGTCCGCAGCCGTACATTTAATAATGAGCGATAAAGATCGCTTTCTTATTCCACTATAGGAAAAGTGGTTATTTAAATATATACGAGTATATAGGTACGTAACTTATGTATAGTCATATTATATAGTTCTTGGGCGTAAACGCCTAATATGTGAACTATTTACTTTGTTAGAGAAGAAACAGTCCCATTGTACTGCCCGCAACTCGAACAATAGTTATAAGTATGGTGCTAAAAAAAACCAGTTAAGGCTATGCGAGTTCGTAATTCCATTGTAAAGTTAACACTCGCTGATATAATGATTAGATACAACTAAATCATTAAGTACTTATCATTTGATTCGAATTTTATTGTTACGTAATAACCATCAGTTTTAAACAAGTAAACACTTTTTTATACTCGTCGACTACAATATTACAATTAGAACTTCATAGACCATTGCACAATATTATACATTTTAAGCTGAACTAAAAGTCTATGCTCTATGTAGTAATATAATATTTCATTGTACAATTGCGCGGAGAATCGAAATATCATTCAAAAATAGAACGCCGTAATTTTATGAAAAAAATTAAGTTTAAGGAGACTCATTTTATGAATATTTCAACATTGATAGTGCTTCCCGCGCTTCAGAACGTAAAACCGTCAATGCACTTGTCAAATTGTCTACCTACTTAAACGGTCGTCTGGATACTGGTCATAATCATTAGAAAAAAAATTGAATTCTCTTGCGTCGTGGTTGGTCGAAATTTGACATGATGCCAAAGGCGGGCATGGACTGATTTTTTTTTTTTCAATCTTAACAGGGCACGGCCCCGTGGGAATTGTTATTATAAATTTACAATACTTGTGATATTATCGTAAATTTCATAATTATTTAGACTTGTTTCCAATAAATATCAATACCCACGTGATACGTATTGTGATATGTGCAGACCACGGGCTATTAATCACCGTTTAACCTACATGCACAAATGAGATCGTTTCAGCGGCAACTTTCTGTTATTTTGTTAATTTCGTGGACTCGTAGAAAAAGTATTGTATACAACAGTTATATAATTAGCTTTTTGAGTCTCGAACCTTACTTAGACCACTCGGCAAGCCTCGTGGTCTAAACGCGGTTCTCGACTAAAAAAGCATTCATTATATAACGATTGTATAAAATACTATTTTAGCATTTAATTTAGCAATACATCAAAATGGACCTTAATAGGTTATAAATAAGGTTGTGTATCTCATACCTGTTGTACAGTTCCCGGCTTGTTCGGCGGGCGGTGGTGAGTCACGATGTTTGTGACGATCTGTTGACCGCAACTTTTTCTCCAATCGTTTAATTTTCTTTAATAAATAATCGTAACTATCTGTATCCTTTTCACGTTTACGTTTAGGCATATCTTTCACGTTAATAATCCTATTATTTAACTTTAACACGGGAGCGCGATTTGAAACGGCGGAGCACTAAAAAGCGAATGAAGAACGGGTAGACAGTCGGGAGCCGGTAGGCAAATCTACCTTCAAAAAAAAAAAATTATATATCTCAAAATAGTGTGAAATGGCATGCGCTACGCGATACTACGAGTGTCTCTTATGCTAATATGGAGGACGAAACCGAGTATAATGAACATTTAAAATGCTTTATTATAATAAAAATGTGCCTATAGTGAGTTAAGTGAGTGTGAGTGCTTGTATGTGCTGCGTTTAAATGTGCAAAGTAAATTATAATAATTAAACAGATTACTTGTGTGTTTTATTGTATATTACCTATAAAGTTTACTCAGACTAGCGTTCTATACTGGAATAATAAATAAGTAACTCACATTATCACATATGATCTGCTTCTCCTCTAGCTATAACTTTACTTTTAAATAATTGCTAGAAGCTAAGCTAGTCTCTTACAAGTGTAACAACAAGTACACTTGAGATATAGGTATTATGATTATTAGCCTTCAAATACATTATAGAATCTTGTCATAAACTTAATAGTGTTTTTTATTTTACTTGACTCATTCTCGGACAGTATGTCGACAGGCGGGCCATATGTAGGCTTAACAATAAGCCATCGTCTCCCGGCGAAAAAAATAAACAATGCCATTCTTTTGTTATCTGCCCTGGGATCCCAGGGACTGGTAGACGATGGGTTGACAGTACTGTCAACGAAAGTGTTAAGCGTCTGCTTACCGGTGACTGGGTTCCCCGGACGGATAACAAAAGAACGTTTTGTTTTCGGCGGGAGAGGACACCAAACGCAAAACTAAGTTTGTTTTAATAGGAAATAAGGAAGTTTCAATTAAAAAAATCTGTTTTATCAATATATTGGTATTTGTTGGCAAAGTATAAGTAATAATAAACATTATCACAAAATAGGTATCAAGTTTATTGGTCAATGGGAAATAGAATCTTAGGAACAATATTTTGTAAAAAATATTGACTTTTATGGCATCTCATTGCTTTGTTTTCCAATATATTTAAAAACCATAAATTGTGTATTTTATCTACTCAATGAGCTCCAAACAACAATACCCCACACCAGTCTATGGGGTAGGTGAAAAAAAAACTGTTCACACCCCCCTTTAGCTGTACCTAATGTAGGTACCTATGGCTTTAAGTCAACTAGATCTACTATAGCTCTAACCATTCGGCTGTTAAACTTGTGTGGTAGACGACAGACGGACGGACGATTGAGTTTCAGCAACAGGGTTCCGTTTGGACCCTTCGGGTACGGAACCCTAAAAATCGCGGGTTTATTATCTGATAACAAAATAAAGCCCGTGACAGACGAGCGAGTAAGTACGTTAACTTAAGTGAGTAGTGATAGACAGGGTGATGTAAGGAAATTCACGTCAACGTCACGTTACATTTGTCAAATTCAAGCTAAAATTAGAAGTAACCCACGGGCATTTTGGCAACATGTTGATAGCCTTAGAACGAAGGGTGGCTATGTATCACAGGTTAGTTTCGAAGGCAAACAGTTTGAGGGGCCAGAAGCTGCTGCAGCGTTTTCGAGATTCTTCTCAAGTGTGTTCTTGCCCGATGCTCCTCGTCTTTTTTTTCTTTTTTATTTTATTTATTTGGGGCATCAACAGCAATACAGTAAAATTATACAAAACTTAATAGCTAAAAACAAAGCCAATTATAGATGTCCACACAAATACAGTTCATTGAAAAAGAACGTAAAACAGAGGCAAAGTTAATAATCATTTCAAAATTAAGTAGTATTAAGAATTAAAACATGCGCGTAGGTACGTAGAAACTTACTTATGAAGACAAATTAAGAACAGGCGGTACTCCACTAGAAAGTGCTGTGTGGGTGCGTGTGTGTATGTGTGTGCGAATGAGTATGTATGTGTGTGTGTGTGTGTGTGTGTCTGTTTGTAAATTGTGGATGTCGGAATAGAAATTTAATGTTTGCTTAATATCTATCTGCGTTGCTATGCTTTAACTAATAACGAATGAATGCGAGTCTTCAGAGTAGGTTTGGCGCAGTCGAATAAGTCGATAGTATGAAATCTTTTATTATAATTTTTTTAAATACGAATAAGAGGCGAATTTTGGGCATAATTTGTGCGCACGATCGGTACACTGAACAGACTTCGGTCAGTGTGCCGAGTTCGAATTGCTGGAACAAAGAGTTTAATCTCGCCAAGTAGTTCGGAGCTATCAATACGGCCAGATAATATGTCATGTAGTACCAAAATATCAAGTGCTAAACGTCTACTTTCAAGGCTTAGAAAATTGTGACGGCTACACATCGACTCATAGGAAGTATCCCACTTTTTGACGCGATAATTCATGTGTCGAAGGAAACGGCGCTGAATTTTCTCAATTTTCTCTTTATGGGTTATATAATGAGGGGACCAAATACAGCTGGCGTATTCTAATACACTTCTGACATAAGAATTATGAACAATTTTTAAGCAACTTGTGTCTTTAAACTCACTGCAAACCCTGAAAACGAAACCCAGATTTTTTTGAGCACGGTTCACTATATTATCTGTATCTGTGTCAAATGTCAACTTTGCGTCGAGGAGCACACCCAGGTCTCGTATCAAACTTACACGTTGTATAACTTCACCACCGATATTATACTGAAAAATGACAGGACTACGAGTAAAAGAGATCTGAAAGCATTTTTGAACGTTTACTTTGATACGGTTTTTGACGTAATATGTAGAGAGTCGGTCTAGATCGTCCTGCAACTTGTGACAGTCTTCCGGCTTTCGTACATCTAAAAATACTTTTTTGTCTTTAGCATACATGAGAAAGTATGTGTTTTGAAAAACTGTATAAATGTCATATAAGTATGCGTTATACAACAATGGACCCAAATGTGACCCCTGTGGTACTCCTGAAGGAACGTCCACGAAGTCTGACCTGCAGCCACCAAGTACGACTGCTTGGCTTCTGTTTGAGACATATGAACAGACCCACCTAAATATATCGCCGCGTAGACCCAGCCAATATAGTTTGCGGAGCAGAATGATGTGATCCACACGATCGAAAGCTTTTTCGAAGTCTGTGTAAATCGCATCAGTCTGCTTCCTTTTTTCCATATTTCTGAGAATAAAGTTGCTAAAAACCAAAAGATTAGATACTGTTGACCGCCCTCTTAAAAACCCGTGTTGCTGAGAAGGAATACCTTTGTTTAAAACGTTATATATATTAAGAATATTTTTTTCAAAAGTCTTACTAAATTGATTTAATATTGATATGGGACGGTAATTAACAATTTTAGTTTTCGAACCTTTTTTGTATTGAAAAGTATAGAGAGTGGTAAGCCTAGACTTGTTGCACAGTTTTTAATGAAAAAGGGTGGTATACCGTCGCTTCCCGCTCCGCCGTTAGCATTTATCTTGAGCAAGGCCTTAGTTATGTCTTCAGGTGAGATACATATAGAAGATATTGTGTCGCCATTATCACAAAACGGAGGCGGGAGTGAATAGTCTGGGTAAGAATTGAGGGGTTTACTAAATACGGAGCTAAAAAAATTACTAAATTCTGCACATATATCGTCATTGTCATGCAGTGTGCGATTCAAGTACTCAAACGACCTTGGGTATGCAGACCCACCACGACGAGCTTTGATAAAAGACCACAAATGCTTGGGGTTATGCTTTATATTTTTTTGGACGGAAAGTAGGTACTGTTCCCAGCATGTCCTCTGCACGCGCTTTTGTCGTTGACGTAGCAATGAGAAACTATCGTAGTCAAGCGGATTGCCATATTTTTTCCATTTGCAATGCATTTATGATCTTTTTCTTTTATAATTTTTATTAGACTACTTTTATACCAAATCGGGTATCGGCCTTTATGTGTACGGGAATCCAGAGGGACGTGAGCAACAATACCATCATTGAGAACTTTGTAAAATTTCGTGAGAGCAGTATCCACAGGGCCGTCAGCAAGGTAAGTATTCCAGTTAAGGACGCGCTGTATGCGGGTAAATTCTCAGCACCTGTCAAACTTTTTTTTTTTAATAATTTACCCCACTAACTCACACATACATATTTCACACACACTATATCATTTTGAAGGTACGGGTTAGTGACCCCTTAGTTTTTTAATTAATGTTGCTCGACTTTAAAATCTTTCACCGACCTTCTTATAGATAAACATGAAATAATTGCCATACTATAAATAAATGCGAATGGCGACCGCTTTAGCTTAGTTGGTAGTGACCCTGCCTACGAAGCTGGAGGTCCCGGGTTCGAATCCCGGCCGGGGCATTTATTTGTGTGATGAGCACGAATATTTGTTCTTGGGTCTTGGATGTTTTCTATGTATTTAAGTATTTATTTATCTATATAAGTATGTATATCGTCGCTTAGTACCCATAGTACAAGCTACAAGCTTTGCTTAGTTTGGGACTAGGTTGATTTGTGTAAGATTGTCCACAAATATTTAAATATTTATTTATTAAATAAATGGTGAAAATAAAAGACAAGGTTCGTTTTATCTTTCTATCCCTGTCTTCCCACGTGCCTCGGTTATATGTGAGAAAGTATAATGTCATATATAAAACTACTATTTGGGTAAAAACCCTATTACTAAGACTCCGTTGTCCGTCTGTCCGTCTGTCACCAGGCTGTATCTCAAGAACCACAGACAAACATGATTTTTTGCCGTTTTTATAAATGATGGTACGGAACCCTTCGTGCGCGAGTCCTTGTCGTCCTTGGCTGGTTTTTTTAAAGTGGTAGTTTTTGACATTCTTAGGTACATGTAATATGCTTAAATTGAAGAAAACAATAATTTTATTGTATTTAATTTTATTTTATCATACCCACTACTTAATGAAATAACTAAGAAACCGATGCTTCGTTTAAAATTAACTTTTTACATGCAAACTTACACAATTACATACTTACAAATTTTACTTCAAAGTTCGAGTTTAGATATGACTGAGGGCAAATAGGTACCTTTTTTTATACTACCTACTTTAGTAGTATTAATGAAAGGATTGCTATAGCGTATGACCATTTCTTACACAGCAATCTGGTAATAAATGTTTATACTTAATTGTTCATTCGCAGATCTATTAATTCACTGATCTCTGTTAAACTACAAATTAAAGGCAAATCAAATTGTACATAGATTTATTAAAAAATATACAGACACACAAAAAAGAAATAAAACAAAAAAAATATATTCATAGTGACTATACATTTTTGTCACATCACATCACATGTGATATTTATGGCATGAGACAAAAAAAATCAAACGTACGGTATTCAGCAGCGGGACGTGACGTGTCGATGAAAAAAGAAAACAAATATTTGAGCACGTATAACGTACATTCCTGTGAAATACAGACCGTGAATCCACCTGCACCAAATTTTTTTGCAGAAATAATACATGCGCATTATTAAAGAGGGCTATTTTGTACGTATACGAAAATCTGTATCTACAATCAGCATCACATTGATGGCAGTGTTCCCTGTTGGGCGAAGGTACCTAATTAATTTCTTATTGAAGTAAATCTGACTCAATTAAATGTAATTGTGATTACTAAGCAATATGCATTTTAAAAGAGGAGCAGATTTACTTAAAAATGGTTATTTATAATGAAAAATAAACTACACTCCAGTTTCAGGAAAAAAGTAATGGAATGTAAAATCCGCTTATAACGACTCCTCTTACAACTTATAACATTTGACCGCTTTTAACGACTGCTAAATCAGAATCACCTGACGTTAGTATTCATACCAAACATTTTCAAATATAATCAGTCCGTTTTGTGCGACTTCCTGTTAGTGCGACGTAATATCGCACGTCCCTTGACGGTCGCTGTATGCGGATTCTACTGTACCAACAAAACTTACAGTTACAAAAAGTTAAGTTTCAATTACAAATTACCATTGTATCAAAAATGCGCTGTGGACCTGTATTAGTCTCTAGCTGTCAACACAACCAATCCTCATGTCAATAAAGGTTTGGCATATAATATACAGAACTTCGTTTATGTTCGAAATCTAGGAAAGTGGGAATTCGTTCGAATCTGATTATTGATCGGGATCTAATGGCACTCATTTAAATGACCACTTTTATACTGCATTATAAAATTATTCACAATATTTACAAGTTAACATTCTATTGATTATAGTAAGTATATACAAACTTGTAGTAATTATGATGAAGTAACCGAAATTCGTAATATACACAATATGAACAAGTCAACATTCTATTGATATTAGATCTAGGTATATACACACTTGCAGTCATTATCATAAAGTACCTAACTGAAATTCGTGATATTCACAAAATGTACAAGTCAATATTCCACTAATAATAGTAACTATATACACACCTATAGTCATTATGACTACATCGTACGTCATTATTACTGTGATTTTGTATTGTACTGTATCCTTTAATTGAGGTGTGCAATAAGGAGTATTTGTATTGTATTGTATTGTAGACATAGTAAACAAAATTGGCGATATTCACAATATGTATAACTCAACATTCTATTGATTATAGTAGGTAACTATGCTAACTATTATACACACTTGTAGTCATTATGATGTAGTAACCAAAATTCGCGATTATGCAAGTGATTGATTTGTTTCATTTGTATATACACATAGTAATAGTCGTACCAAATTCGATAGTTATTCATATAACTATATACACTTTCCATATGCAACATGGTTTTCTGATTTAAACCTCTCGGCGTTCGGTACGAGACATATATCAGAGGCCGTTCAAGTAATACGTAACATATAGTATCGGCTATTACCCAAGAATTGTCAATTATAAACAGAACATACTCAAATCTTTCATTCAAATCGTACTTATTGCCCTTGCACGCTTCTCTTCTATAGCTTTCAATATATAAACTGGTTCACGTATGTCCATTGACCTCGGCACACGTGGATCGACCAATTCGGGAAGAAGGCAGTTTAAATAAAATCTAGTAAGCTTTCCTTCCATATTTGATTTCCAAAATTGGTCATCCCGATTGATCTGATGAACTAGCAATGGCATATGTTCACCAAACCAAACAGCAAATACGCAGATGTCACGTTTAGTCACATGTAGTTGACCCTGCACTTGATAATACCAATTATGGTTTTTGTTTATCTCGTAAGTTTATTTTATTTTATCGAGTCTCCAAAAAGCATGTTTTTCCTTGGCATTATCAAGGTTTATGTTGGCTAAAGATGATGGACATTTAATTTCTACTATGCCATTTGCGTATATGCCATCCGGCGATGCACCCAAAAACGGAATATGTTCATCAACGAAGAGCCCGCAATCGTCAATGGACATATTCTCTTGTAAGCACAATTGTTGTTTTGCGCGCTCTTCGTTTTTGATTCCATATTGTACGCTGGGAAGAGAAGAAATATTGTTGCCATAGACGATCTTTTTCACAAGAGGTGCGCACCGGGTTGTGTAACGGATCACCCTCCCAAAAGAAGGGTCGCGCAAACTGAAGCTCAAAGAACCGATATTTAAGAAGAAATTTGGCCAAAATGTGATCGTTCTAGGGAGGACCCTCTGATAGTTGTGAATCGTAGTAACCCATAAATTCTATGATAATTGACGAAACCCTGGACTCATTAACCCTTCATATTTCCTATTGTAGTACGCAAAACTATTTTCCTATCTCTACTTAATACTTAGCTTTAATAACAAACTTGAACCCTTATACCATTAGAACCCTTGACCCAGCCTAAGCCTAATAATAATGACAAAAATAGTTGGTTTATATATATTTTTCGGTAAACTATCCCCTACCTCCCCTCGTTCGACTTGTTACCATGGTAATTAGCCATTGGTCCCTAACGAAGGACAAATCTTCGTTAAGAGCCTTCCTAAATCAAAATTATTTATCCTACTTGCTCAGTTAGACTCACAGTCTCAGTCTATTATGAAATCCTTAGTGTTAACCTAGCTTTCGAAACAAAAATAATTTTGTCACACCTGGCCATAAAGTGGCCATTATCGCACGCTTCGCGCGCGAAAAAACCCACTTCCTGGCCAGGGGGTGACATAAAATTTTGTACTTACCACGGGCGATAATAAAGAAAGCCTCAGATCGCATATTTATCGCCCTTGCCTTCGGCTCGGGCGTAAAATACCTGCGATCTGAGACATTCTTTGTTTTATCGCCCTTGGTAAGTAATGTACTATTGATTATTCGGTGTATGGTTGTTTTGTAATATTATTCCATACGTGCCAAGAGCCATGCGAGGAAAGGGAAAAATCTCTACGTAAGCTTCCTAGCTAGACATGTCGATGAGGATGTACTCATTGAAGTGTCAACCCATTGGCTTCCCCAGCCAATTCTAGCGACACCCTCCCTAGCCCTACAAATACGTTTCCGCGATTAAATATTCTACTATGATAGTCGTATATCAAATATTAGACGTCAGAACTCACTAAATATACTCTTAACTAATGTGTAAATTTTATTCCATTTGTGATAAGACTGAGACATGAGGGATTGCTCTGCTTGCCCTTATGTAAAGAACCATTTCAGTTTTTTGAAATGATCCTACTATCCCATCATAACTGGAATTAAATGAACTTTATTAAACCCGTTTCCCTACATTTGGTATTTCATAAATACCTCTACTAGCGCATAATGAAGCCAAGAAATCTCTAAATCCCGGTTGAAACTTATTCCTGACAAAATAATGTGACATCTACGTAAACGCGTATCTCTAAACATGAAGTCTATAATACAATACCTAGGTTGACGTGCGAGACCTAGCCACGTCTATGTCGATAAAATAAATAAACTAGTAACCCAGAATACCCAACCCATCGTTTGAATTTCAACCCATTAATGAATTCCCTATTACCCAATGTGTGTGACGCTAACCTAGCTCTACCCCCAGAGATCAAAACTGTTGAAACATGAAAACTTACCAAATTCAGTTTCAATGAATGTGTATTCCCTAACTAAGCTGTAAAGTCCGGTGGATTATTCCGGGATTTGCAACCTCTAATCCGTGTATTTGTCCCCCCTCATACGTCTAATACGACAGGGCGGTATGAGTAGGACGCCTTAACATGTATATAAAAGAATATATAAATATATTTAACAAGACTGAACTCCGAGGCTGGTACGCTTCAACTAGCGACGTATACACGTCTATGCCCATCTTCAGTCGCGAAGGCCAAGTCTCAGCTAATACCAGTGGGACCCAGGAGAACAGGAGAGGTCGAACTCGTCTTTATGTTGTTAAAGAAAGACGTCAGCCCACTCTCAAGGCTGAAGAATTTACTGAACTCCAGAACACTGATTGTTTGTCACCGTTACTCGATAATCATTGTTCTGTTAGACTTACTGTATGTCTAGGCAAGGTTCTGGGCAGCAAAACCAATTAAAAACTCAACCCCAATAAGATAAAAAATAAAAAAAGTAAAACAAAGTTAAATTATGAAAGAAACCCCTCAACCATTATGTGAATACATAGTATTAGGGTCTCGTCCATAAAGATTACACAATAACAGCATTATGAGAGAAATTCCTCAACCAGCGGGTGACCACATAGTATTGGAATCTCAACCATAATGACTACACCCACCAATAATGTCGCGGTACGTAAGCCCAGTGACCTTTACCAGTTCGCGGTCGATACAAGAATGCCCGAAGCAGCTCCGTCCCAGCCTATTTATATCCATATTTCCAAGCTTAATCCTTACACGAAAATAATACTTCGACGAGCGTTATTACCATAGCCATAAGATTCAATTTTACTTAAAACCGATTAAGCCGACTGCACATCGTTATCCGTGTCCGCCAACCTACGCAGCTGCGCGCTTTACTCGCTTCACCGCCATAAACCACCCAAATCATGTCTACGCATGCTAAACATGCTAACACGACTCAGGTGCTCCACGCAGCGCAACGCGCGTAACTACACGAAGCGACAACCCAAAGCATACTCAACCCTAACCGCATACCAATTAGGTTCAAATTCTCTTTAGTCTGTACTATTGACTCCGGAACAAGGACTCGTATCAATCGTGCCTCGTTTGTACGTGTACAAGTTCAAGTTAGTAACTGGTTCTTTATTATCTCAACCCTATTCCTTTACTAATAAGATTGGTTTGAGCTAATCACTTGACAATGCAGTTTGCAACAAATGCTTGGTATATGCAACTCTAGTAATACTAGAAAAACAAAGATATAATGTATTAAACACGCATAACTATTGATATCTAGAAACATATTTATACTACCTGCTGTCTTACCTTTTGTCTATTAATAATTACTCTTATTTGACTAAAGTAAATAGCAATTACTTTAATCACATCTAATATAATTGTATGTTTGTGCTGCTCCCATTCACTATCATCAATAATTTATTTAGTTTCCAAAAATAAGAAACAAAGCCAAATTGACAGTTTCTTGAAAGATATTTTAATATGAAATCGACTTGACCAACTTGCTATATAACTGTCGGACTTATATATACGGTAAATTGTATTCATTCCTATATGTTACTTCTCTGTCTTTTAACTCTTTCCTTTGATCTGTCTCATTTACTTTGATTCTAATTCAATATGATACTTTACTTGTCTTTTATTATCATAATCAAATTAATTATCTTATTATACATTAACATCATATAGTTTTAAACAACTTGCCTAAATGTAACCATGACTCCCCAACAATTAGAGTAGTAAACGCTCCTTTCCAGCTACCATAGTAGCCAGAATTATGAAATAGAGTAATTCTTCGTCTTTATGGCCTAGCTAATAAGGTTGAAATCTGATGGACACTCGGTAAAAATTTAATGCTATTGTATGCCATCTTAGTACAGCGTTAAATCAATGTAAATATAGGTATGTTTATGAATGACTTTATACTAGTTCCTCGTTCTCTATTTTTAAATATTTATTTATAGTTATTTTGCTAATCTTGAAAATAATAATCTTTTGATAATTATGTATCATTCAAGTTTTATATAGACGTTCCGAATTCTCGCGCTGAACCCTCTGCCGTTATGTCGTTAAACTTTATCGCAATAAGAATTAGGTTGCAATTCGCTTACTCCCGTTGCTTTAAATAGCGATAGTACTGCGTATGAATATGAATACTTTTTGTAACTATGTTTTATTCCGGTGTTTTGTTTGCACTTATGTGAGTCTGATATAGTTTCTTATGAAATCCCACTTTTAAATGATAAAATTATTGACATAAGAAGATTCCAAATAAAAAAATACTGAATAAAAGCCATGAATTAAAGCTTTCCCCTATTAATATTATTTCTATAATGACATGGATACTCGTACCGTTGCAGTTGCTGGACCCCTCTTGCAAACTTCCCCAAAGTTCGAAGATGTCAACAATTTTCTTATTCTATTCATCCACTCAGCACTTGTTCGCTGCAATAATGTACTCCTTTCAAGCTTCTTTCTCGCAATACTACTCATTTCAATCCCTTTCAGAAAATCCTCTTTTTCTTTCTCATACACTCTTTCATTCAGATCCGGTTTTTGACAATTTGCTCCATAGTGGGAGTCTTTCAATACTGAGACTTTGACTCTAGGTTTTCGTTTTCTTTTTGTAACTTTCGAAAGGCGAAACTCTTCCACCCGAGATACCAAATTATGATTTTCTTTGCCAAATATGATTTTGTCGACTGTAGTATGTAGCGAACCAGTATTGAAAGACACTACAGAAGCAGCACAACGTGCAGAATACGAGCGCCGCTGAGAAAAATTCACTCTCTTACCACCAATATGTTTGGCTACTTGGACATTAAAGCTTTCGACTAAATTGCTTGTCACGTTCACTATCAAGCTTCTCGCGTGCAATGATAATTTTTTGCTTAAATTTTGTAGAACTCCCATTAAACCAGAGGCTACAAAAGCAGGTATCAAATTAATTGCCTCAATTCGTTGTTTATCTGGAGTACAGAAGTAAGCGGAACAGTTTAAGTGGTTGCCAAAAACATGTTGAGGGCCATTCTGGATATCTTTCGCTAGATTTTCAACTTTTTGTTCGAAATTTAGTTCTTGAGCTTCCCAATGATTTATAGCTTTGTTTACACCGATCCTTAAACGTAAATACCTTTCTTTTACAATTTTACGTAATTCACTAGGAAAGGTTGTGTCTTGCGTCACCTTTACTAGCGCATTACAATAGTTTCGTAAAAGATGGTTTTTACATTCAATTTTCTCCACAGTTACATTGTCATACGGACGCGCGTCTAAAATAGCTTTATAAGTGCTGGAATCGCCGTCAGCAATTAATTTATTGTAAATCAAACCATTCATTTGAAGTGAATTTTGAAACCCTTCAACCAATATGGTAGATTCCATTCCGGTAGACGACCCGGAGTAATTCTTATAGCAGGTATGCTTTTGGGGCTCGACATTTGCATTTGCAGCCCGTGCACATATTATGCAAAATTTGTTTTTTACGCCTAAATATAATACTTTTCCGGTTTTTAACCCAATGATTGCAGCAGCCCCAGATAGAGCAGAATAATTAGTCCGGTACGACCTCTTCGACCAACAACCGTCGGCAATTATTGCAATCATTGGTTTACCGTCCGAACTGACTTGCCCTTGGGATACTGCATATTCTGCTTCTTGTTTTGCTGCATCAGCCATATGTGCAGCAACTTTTTCCCACCATTCACATACTGTATTTTGTGTGACCAAATATAATTTTGGGGTAATACCAGGTATTTCTAACTTAGAAGTAAGCACTTCTAAGTGAGAAAACCCAGAACCAACAGACATCATAGCAGAAACAACTTGTTGGTTTACATCCATACTGTCATCACAACTTTCATCGGAACTGACAACGAATTCTCTCATACACATTTTACATTGAAAATTGAATTTGCAATGCAACCCATTTCGTGTTTCGGATTTACAACAACAACAACAACAACAAATACTCTTTATTGCAC
Organism: Cenopis cana; assembly: GCA_951800055.1. Lineage (NCBI taxonomy): Eukaryota > Metazoa > Arthropoda > Insecta > Lepidoptera > Tortricidae > Cenopis > Cenopis cana. Next base: position 2,392,715 of record OX637474.1, on the reverse strand, counting down.
ACCTCACATAAACACACATACAAAAGAAAAACAAAGAAACAGGGATACAGAGGTAGAACAAAAGGCGATCTTATCGCTAAAGAGCGATCTCTTCCAGACAACCTTTGGGTAGTGGAGTAAAGAAGTATAAAACAGAGTAGTAGGTGGTGCATAAATTATTAAAATGAAAAATAATAATAATAATAATAAGATTATGAAAAACAACTCATCAAAATAAATACACATACTTAAATATTATATAAATAGACATACATAAACTATACATATATATAATTATATACAACTGCCATAGCCTAGTAAGAGTAATTTTGAGTTAAGGAGGATTTAATTTCTAAGAAAGAAAAATTACAGCCAAATTCTGGAGCATGATTGCTAATCTTTACCAATTGATCTAGGAAATGCTGCACGTTTATGATCCGACGTCCTGTGACCAATCTAGTATTTATATCGCTAGAATTATCTTGTTCAGTTACTAACTCCGACGTAAGTGATAATGGTGGCGGAGTCCTGAAAAATAATGACAAGTTGAAATATGAAAGACATTAGTCTGGAGAAAACATAGCTACGATTAATGAAATCTAAAACTTTTTTAGTCAATCATCCTCCTAGCGTTTTCCCGATTGTGACAACTTACCCCAAGATTTGGTGTAGAAATTTATTTAACCAAAGCGACTGCCATCTGACCTTCCAACTAAGAGGGAAAACTAAAACGTATTTATTCTTTAATTTTCTTTCAACCATGCCTTTAACCGTCAAGTTGCCCACTCACTTGACAAGCCTAATCCCAATAAGGTCTACTTTCCCCTCGGATTGGAAGGTCAGGTGGCAGTCGCTTCCGTATAAACTAGTGCCTACCCCAAATCTTTTGATTAGGTAGCGAGCCCCGCGCACACTTCAGGGTACAACTCCTGGGATAACGCTCGGAGGATGATGATGCCTTTGACCCTTAATTTGACAAGGAGAAAAAATAGAATAGAAAATACATGCGAAATGATGATGGCCGAAACATTACAACTAGAATGAAAACATAATTTGTACATCCTTGTGCGAATAGTTGACAATAAGAAAAATAGTAAACATTGAACTTTGCAGACATAAAACAATTAAATAGAACCGTTTTTCACCCGAAGGGTAAAAAACGGATATTTAGGTTTCAGCCGAAGCTTGAACCACTGTGAGATTAGCCTTCCTATATTCATAGCTATACCTACGTCATACCCGTGATTCTTCATGTGCTAGAAGAGTACTCACCGATGACGTCACTATACCTGTCTCTGTCTACCCCTTCCATAGCGGCGCGCGGTGGCTTCTGGCTTCAGTACAATTTAGCCGGCAAGGCCCTGAAAGGGTGGTTCAAGCTTCGGCTGAAACCTAAATATCCGTTTTTTACCCTTCGGGGGAAAAACGGTTCTATTTAGGTGTTCGAGCCTTCGCTTGAACCACTGTGAGACGTGTTTATAATCTGCCGGCGCCGCTAGAACTCTATGTGGGGCTAGACTAGAGTAAAAAGGAAGCGTACTGTGAAAATAATGGGTTAACCATTAAACTATGTAAAACTGTATGATAAGAATGTACCCAAAATAAAACTATTTGAAGCGATGATCATAAACACCAGTATTGATCGCTTAGATAACTTAGTGTTGAAATCTCATTACAGCGTTCATAAACACCTGTTGTAAGTTAATGACTGTGGTTGTTACTTGAAATAAATTGCTATTGATATATGTTATATAGGTACATGAAGAAAATATTTCTTGAAGCTTTTATCCTTATCGCAGTATCTATCGGATTATTTACTGAACTCCTGTGACTGTGAGAGCTTGTCCAACACTGCCTGCTGTCCGTTAAGTAAGATACGTTGATACGTTCTGTTATATATTCTGACTGGATCTGAGTTATTGAAGACTTTTGACGCTTGACTTCCGAAGGTAAATACCTGAGTCCCAAATATACCTACTTCATATAGGCAATGTCGAATTGAATAGAAATTTTTATTTATTTTTCCCCGCAAAATACGGAATTTTCAAATACGTTTATGTTTGAAAGTTAATGTGATACTTCTGAACTTTTCTTGTACTTAGAAGTCTACTTGATAAATTTATATAGTCTAGAAATTCAATTCGTCATCTTTTATTCTTATACGTTTATCTACCTATTGCTATGCCATGTCCAACGCTTGGCCTTCTGGTGCACATTAATGATTGTGAATATATTCTTTCTAGGAGATATTTTGTTGAGGTTGATGACAGTTAAATTCCTCGCCAGGGTTTTGACTAATCCTGTCTTCAAATACTTGTTTCTAATAGCATTAGGAACTGAATTGTTGGGACTAGACCATCAGGCTAGCTGTTCGAATCCTGGACCTGGAGACATCCAAGTAGTTCACACTCCCTGGAACTTTCCAACTTTTTAGGTATGCTAAAATGTAATAGTAAAACTAACTTCAGTCAGAACCAAAGCCTGTACTTAGTCAATCCCTTCAGTAATAGGCAGGTAGGTATTAACACTTTTAGTGCCAAGAACCCCCTAGGTCGTTCTCTGGTCGTGGACAAGTACCCGATAACATACGTTTCGTCGTATATAGAGGAAGTTGCGTAGCGAAAATGTTAATCACACAAGAAGCGCAAGGAAGCAAAACACCTCTCTTAGCGCAGCTGTACTGCTAGTGTGCGAGTTTCAGTTTTATTTGTGGTCTGATCCCCGTTTGGGTACCTATCAATACAATTTAAGCGTATTTTCGACGGTAAAAGGGTACGAGTGAGACATATTTAATACTGTCTCCGAATGTCTTACATCAACTATCTTTTTCAAGCTTTATCCAAGTAGCTAGAGAAGAAAAGTTTTACGCATTTACTGTTGAGATCCACAGTCCCTATCGTAACGAGTATGTTAGAATTAATCTGCGACCGACAATAAAGCGACTGATTCTATCGAACTCTGCGTTAGTGGCCTTGTTTAATTCTTCCTGTTCATTGCTTAACGACAGTAGGTACCATGTACTGCTCCCTCATATAGCCATCTTGGCCCAACTACACTCTCTGTTATAAAGGTCGAGCCTAGTTACGCTAGCCACTATTCTGTTGCAATATTCTCGAAACCGCCGCTCCTCGTTGACGAATTCACCTGACTAAGAATGGTTAGGTTAGGTTAGTTTAGTGGATTCGCCGACCTGAATTCGTTCTACCCTGTCTAATTAGGGCTACCATGTAGGTCAGCTGGGTTACTGTAACTTGGTTGTCTAATTTTGGATAACCATTTTAAATGATTAAGTGGGTATTGAGGAACTGTTTGCACCATATTTCTGTGCCAGTGCCCTGGGCAGCCTTACTTTGGGGGTCTACGAGGTAGTTGATAACGATGATGCCCCCCCCCCCCCCCCATCCCTTCCAACGTAGGTCAACTTCGGTTGAAAGCAGGGATAAAGAAGGGGTTTCTCAAAGTAAGTCAAACAGATCATATGAGATATTGTGAGCTGTCCAATTTACCCAGTGTAAATAAATCCACTTCAGGGTTTTTGAAAACTGTTCAATTTCTACTTTATTCGTGGTACTTACCGCTCAGAACGATAATGAAGGTAGAACCTAGTGAGAACATAAGTGGTGAAATGTTGGGCCAGTCTTGTCCCGTCGTTTGTGCCATGCCACTCCTTCGGCCCATTTTACTAGATTCTAAACACCTGTCAGCCTATGCTGTGGTCTAAGATATCAACCATATCTAGAAAGAAGCTCGCAAAGGGAGTTTTCTGATTTCCTATTGCTTCCCAAACGATCCAAAAACTTACGAATGCCTAAAGCTTTATCTCTTGGCGACTGTATGTTGTGTATGTTGAGTTAAATGACACTAATTATCTTCATTATATAACAATAATGCAGTGATGCAGTGAAAACAAACTGGTGGGTTTCTTGAGCGCTTGCCTTCTCTAGATTAAGTACTTTAAGTAGGTAGGTACGTTAAACAATGTCTTGATAAGTGATTGACAGCCGTTCACGCAGTGAGAGCAGAGGTTGCAACCTTGCATCCGCACGAAAGAGTAGATTTTGGATCCTCACGAGAAAGGAGAGGTTAACCTAAGAGATCAATAACCATTCATTGAATCTATTCTAGTTCTTGTGTAGTGTTAAAGGAACTCATTACCCTTTTAAAATTCTGGAGAGTGGGTATTGTCAGCCTATGCACGTCCCACTGCTGGAATGCTACTCATGGATAAAATCTTAAAAAGTGATGTCTTGAAGTATGAAAGGGGTTAGCATACTAACTATGGTTTTATTACTTTGGCCTTAACCTGCGTTCGGTGTACTTGACAATTTCAGTATAAGAAGGGAGGTGGTTATCATATAAAAGTGTAATTTCAAGCCAAAGTGCTTGTGATATAGGCCTAATAGAAAACACAGATTAAGAACAACAAAGAAAACCAACAACGCCCGTATAGGAGCAATAGGAGCATGTGTGACATGGACGTAGTGATGACGTCATTAAATTAGGCGGGGATTAAATTAAATTAGGATATTTCCTTTTGTAGGGGTCGTCTTAAAGGTCTGAAATATGAGTTTAGGCCATTTCAGAGACACCGCTGCCGGGTACCAGGCTATCAAAAGATCCCGCAAGATCCCACTGTATTCGGGTTGTCTTATTCATGTTACCGTTCCATTTCAGGTAAATTTCTTTCAAATCCTATCCTATTCCTATTAACTTAGAAATCTATTTCGGTTATTTTATGCCGTACTGCAACGCACCTCCTTGCTATGTTCTGGTGCATCTACGTCCCAGTTTTATAGCCATTAATCAGGGGCATAATATAAACTAAAAGGCTGGCTGAACAAGCCCTAAGTAAAATTGGCCTAGGTTGAACCCACCTTATGTGACCTTTTTTATGACCCTGTCGTAATTTGACTAGTTACTTTGTCTTAAGCAACCGGCCTTAAAGTTCCAGACGCTGTTCTGTCACAGGCGATAGAAATGTAATGGGGCGAGTCATGCCTAATAGCCGGACAGTGAAGATAAGACTATACCAACATTGATTGTTTATTTTAAGTGGTAGATCGAGCTGTCTTAAATCGATGCCTGACACAGTTCCAGGCGACTGGCGACCGATCTCACAGACGACCCTAGGATAGTGTTTTGAGACGACAACCTTTGGGTTCAAAGTTTGAGACGACACTTGCTTAGTTGTATCATGCAGTCAGGCTAGGATACGAGGTGTCTCCACGATTAAGGTGACACATTACTTGCATGAAGGTGCCACATCGCCTCGATATAGGCAGCAATCTCCCTAGGTCTAGGTCTCCCGTTTCGATTGAGACGATACACTGGTTAGATCGATGCATTGCAACACTTTAATATAATTTGAAATGACACCTTCGTCAGCATCCTTTACTGATGATTGCTGCAGCATCCAAAAATCAAAAGGTTCTTGGGTTGGTGTTCTACGTAGCCATGGCCCTAAAGCTCTACGGCGTATGATCTTTTTCCAACGTTCGCAACCGTAGCGTCTGTCCTGATCCTGCCGAGGTTTGACAACACTGAGAGGTATTTTTCTGAGGCCTGATAATTTGGCTGACCTACGTCATTTGTCCCAGCATAACCTGACGTGGAAGTCTCTTTGAATCCATTCCATTCCATGTGCATGGTCAAACTGCCATGAAGCAACAGCACTTTGGATGATAAACCTCGTCGCCTCGACTGAGATGACCTGCTGGCCAAATTGAGACGACAATTCATCTAAGCGACACGTTGTCTGAGTCGAGGCGAGACAGCCTTCAGATCGTGAAGATATGTCGTCTCGATTGAGACGACATGCTAGACAAATTGAGACGACACGTCGCCTGAACTGAGGCTATATATACTACTGCCTTTAAATCGAAAAGATGTGTCGTCTCATGAGACGACACGCTGGTCAAATTGAGACGGCACGTCATATGAATCGAAGCGCACCGCCTTCAGGTTGAAAAGGTAATATCGTCTTGATTGAGACGACATGCTGGCCAATAGGACGACACGTCGTCTAAATCGAGGCTACACTAAGCCTTTAGGTCGAAAAGATGTGTCGTCTTATTAGACGACACGCTAGCCAATAGGACGACACGTCGTCTAAATCGAGGCTACACTAAGCCTTTCGAAAAGATGTGTCGTCTTATGAGACGACACGCTGGCCAATAGGACGACACGTCGTCTAAATCGAGGCTACACTAAGCCTTTAGTTCGAAAAGATGTGTCGTCTTATGACTGTAGATTTAACTGGCGGCCACACACCGAATATGTATGCAATAAACTTAGATCTTTGCTGGGAAGATTAACTATCTTGAAATATAAAATACCATACAACACGCTAAGAATGTTATACCTAGCACTAGCTGATTCAGTTATAAGATACGGCCTCAGTAGCTATGGACGAACGTACAAAACAAATCTAGCCAATATACTTAATCTGCAAAAAACAATATTGAAAAATATAGTTCCCAAAAATATAAAAACGACATATAGCAATGACTACTCACAACTTTTCCATTATTGCAAGGTACTTCCCGTGCAAAACCTAGTCAAAATGTCCATACTCAAACAGGAGTATAATAGCATAACTCAACTAAATGAATACCACCGTAAAACCAAGCTAAGGAGTTTATCCAATACACACAGATTTTTACTGCCACAAATTAAAAATGTTTACGGCATGAGGACTAATCTCTACTTGCTTCCAAAAATTATAAATAGCCTCCCAAAACACATACAAGATTTATACTTATCCAACCCCAGATCAATTAAAGATGTAAACAAATATTTTATGTCATGTAATAATTATGATTACGCCTTGTGAAAAGGACCTTACCATAACTGTTGTTGTTTGCCTTAGAAACGTAATATGTATTGTAATTTCTATTTTGTAATTTTCCGAACTCTAGCTGTAAATAAGCCATCTATGGCTTTAGCAGTTAAGTAATTCCATTCCAAACTCTGCGATTAATTTTATTTGAAACTTTAATAATAAAAAAAAAAAAAAAAAGACAACACGTCGTCTTACGAGACGACACGTCGTCTTACGAGACGACACGTCGTCTTACGAGACGACACGTCGTCTTACGAGACGACACGTCGTCTAAATCGAGGCTACACTAAGCCTTTAGATCGAAAAGATGTGTCGTCTCATGAGACGACACGCTGGCCAAATTGAGACGTCTGCGGTTTGAGGCAACATAATTGTGCAGTCAATATAACGAGCATAGAGGCAGCGTGTATGACTTGGGGGTTGAAGCGCGCGGCGGTAACATGAGGTTTGAGGCGACATTATAGTGCCTTGTCAACATGACGAGCATAGAAGCAGCGTCTGTGACTCATCGCTGGGCCGAAGCGCGCGAGCGGTAACATGGTCTCGTTCATGTCTTCGAGTTAAAAACCCGGTAATATGCCAACTGGTATACAGCTATGTGCGAGACTGAGGTTTGAGGCGACATTATAGTGCCTTGTCAGTACGACGTGCTTGGATGCAGCGTGTACGACTCATCGCTGGGCCGAAGCGCGCGAGCGGATACCTCGTTATTATATTGTTATTTGGTACCAACCGGTACCGATCACAACTTTTGTTAATATTCAAAGAAAAAATATTGGGCGCGTGCACACCCTTGAATATAGAAAAGCGTACTGAAGCCAGAAGCCACCGCGCGCCGCTATGGAAGGGGTAGACAGAGACAGGTATAGCGACGTCATCGGTGAGTACTCTTCTAGCACATGAAGAATCACGGGTATGACGTAGGTATAGCTATGAATATAGGAAGGCTAATCTCACAGTGGTTCAAGCGAAGGCTCGAACACCTAAATAATAAGTTTTAGTCATGTCAAATATGGTACAATATGTTCTAGCTGAAAAACTGACGAAATAAAATTATTGGCTTACTCATCGTCACCAAGCTCATTTAATGATGTCTGGCTCTCGATGTCTGCATCATTAGTATGTCTAAAAGCAAATAATGTCCTCTCAGTAGGTAACGCAGTAAGTAAATGAATAACAAAAGATCCAAGAATACAAAAAAAAACATAGATTTGGGTAAATATAAATGAGCATAAATAGGTATATACTCGTACTAGCTTTTTCCCGCGGCTTCGCCCGCGTACTAAACGTAACTTTAAACAGTCTACAAAAAAAGGATGATCTCAGTTTATTTTGACCCAACCAGAGGTATGTGTTTGTCCGCGATTATCACGCGTTTGGCTGAACCATGAAAACTACACCCATATTGATATGTAGACATTTCAACCCCATTTCACCCCGACAGTGGAGATGGTGGGTCTACCTTATTTCCTATAAAATCAATAGTTATAAAATCATGATCTATAACTACGAATTCTATAAAATCATTTAGTATAATGATTCATTTACTATAAATGTCATTTTGTATAACATTCAAATGGTATAATTCCAAAATCTTTAAAACCCATTAAATATAATATTCAAAATCTAGAAATACTGTTGATATATTATTCATTGCCTATAATCATCATTGTGTATAACATTCAAAATCTAGAAAATCGGTTGATATATTATTTATTGTCTATAATCATCATTGTATATAACATTCAAAATCTAGAAACTCAGTTGATATATCATTCATTGTCTATAATCTTCATTGTATATAACATTCAGAATCTAGAAAGTCAGTTGATATATTGTTTATTGTCTATAATTGATATTTGTTCGACGTCAATATAATATAGGTAGAACAGTTACAAGTTATAATGATTATTAGTCCTATTTAACAGACGTGTCAAATTTTAAAGTCTGATGACGCGCCAGCCCGTCGACGGCACCCCGCTCACGCGGGGTGCCTGTTCCGCTCTGAGGGATGCAAGTGAACCCTAACCTAACCTAACCAAACCGTAACAGTACCTATTTAACAGATGTGTACAAATTTGAAATCAGATGACGCGCCAGCGTGTCGACGGCACCCCGCTTACGCGGGGTGCCTATTCCGCTCTGAGGGATGCAAGTGAACCCTAACCTAACCGAACTTTAACAGTACCTATTAAACAGATGTGTACACATTTGAAAGTCAGATGACGCGCCAGCGTGTCGACGGCACCCCGCTTACGCGGGGTGCCTATTCCGCTCTGAGGGATGCAAGTGAACCCTAACCTAACCGAACCGTAACAGTACCTATTTAACAGATGTGTACACATTTGAAATACGGTGACGCGCCAGCGTGTCGACGGCACCCCGCTCACGCGGGGTGCCTGTTCGGCTCTGAGGGATGCAAGTGAACCCTAACCTAACCTAACCAAACCGTAACAGTACCTATTTAACAGATGTGTACAAATTTGAAATCAGATAACGCGCCAGCGTGTCGACGGCACCCCGCTTACGCGGGGTGCCTATTCCGCTCTGAGGGATGCAAGTGAACCCTAACCGAACCGAACTTTAACAGTACCTATTAAACAGATGTGTACACATTTGAAAGTCAGATGACGCGCCAGCGTGTCGACGGCACCCCGCTTACGCGGGGTGCCTATTCCGCTCTGAGGGATGCAAGTGAACCCTAACCTAACCGAACCGTAACAGTACCTATTTAACAGATGTGTACACATTTGAAATACGGTGACGCGCCAGCGTGTCGACGGCACCCCGCTCACGCGGGGTGCCTATTCCGCTCTGAGGGATGCAAGTGAACCCTAACCTAACCGAACTTTAACAGTACCTATTAAACAGATGTGTACACATTTGAAAGTCAGATGACGCGCCAGCGTGTCGACGGCACCCCGCTCACGCGGGGTGCCTATTCCGCTCTGAGGGATGCAAGTGAACCCTAACCTAACCAAACTTTAACAGCGCCTATTTAACAGACGTGTACACATTTGACAGTCTGATGACGCGCCAGCGTGTCGACGGTACCCCCCGTGAAGTTTAGACTATCTAACATTTATAACAAATTAACATTATAGCAAGCAATTATTATAGAATTTGAATTTATAACAGGTGAATATTAGAGTAAAAGATAATTATAGAATATGAAATTTATATATAATGAGTTTAGACTATTTAACATTTACAACAAATTAGCATTATAGCAAGCAACTATTATAGAATTTGAATTTATAACAGGTGAATATTAGAGTAAAAGATAATTATAGAATATGAAATTTATATATAATGAGTTTAGACTATTTAACATTTATAGTAAATGAACATTATAACAAGCAACTAATATAGAATTTGAATTTATAGCTGGTGAATGAATATAGCAAATGAATTTAGAGTATGTGTAGTTATAGCCATTAATTTTATAGGAAATGAGGGGATACCTCCGGGGAGTCCAGGGTTAGCCCGGCCCATGATCGAGACTAGCAGCTGCCCCGATGCCACGGGCCCGCCAGCGTCACGTGCCCGCCCGCTCTTGCGCAACGCAACGTCGTCGTCGTCGTGCAGCGTCAGCGCTTCTAATGTAAGTTTTTATGTATATTGTATTATAATGTAATTGATTTACTTTGTGAAGATTAATATTAATTTTAGCCATTTCGCAGTATAGGCATATGTATTATGTTACGAGAATTAGAGAGTTTACGGAATCAATTGAATAAGCTTAGAGAAAATATTGTCAAGTTAGGCCCAGAGAGGCGACAGAAAGAAATCTGTAAAAAGAAATTAGAGGAATCGAAAGCATTAATTAGCCGAGCTGCGAATATTGTGTCTCAGTTAGAAGAACAAAGAATAAATTATTCTCCTTCGGATATACAGTTTAGTAATACGTTAGTTTACGAAATTAAGGATATTTACGCTAAGATTAAGACATTACTAGCATTTGTAGACACGCAAACTCAAACGGACGATAAAATGGCTAAATCAGGGTTCGATATCAAAACGGCTATCGCCTTGTTACCTATCATGACAGGACGAGAAGACGATACGAAACAGTTAATCGATGGTATTTTAATGTATAGTTCCTTGATCGATATTGATTCTCAAAAAACCCTTATAGATTTTATTTTGAAAACGCGACTTTCGTCCAGTGCCAAACTTCGGTTAAAAAATACGTACAGTAGCGCAGACGATTTAGTAACCGATATGCGTAAATTTTTATTGCCCAAAAAGTCAGCCGAATCCATACAAGCTCAGTTATATAGAGCTAGGCAGGGACGTCGATCTATAGAAATGTTTGGAGCTGAGATAGAGGATCTTTTCGTCAATTTGACCATATCTCAAGCCGATGGTGACGACAGTAGGTATAAAATACTACGTCCAATGAATGAGAAGTCAGCTATCAAGCGCTTTGCTGATGGATTCTCAGATCCCAAGTTGAGTACCATTATAAGTTCGAGACAGTTTACGTCATTGCCAGAAGCCATCAGGACAGCGATTGATGAGCAAACCTCATCACCAAAAGTTGACCAGGTTATGTTTTACGGACGTTCCCAGCCTCGTCATAATTACAGGAACAATAGGGGTCATAGTTCCAATTATAGAGGGAATTTAAATAACAGTAGGAATACATACAAAACGCAGTATTATTCCAAGTCTAATAATAGACGTGTTTCGCAACCCGACCCGGTGCAACGTCCTCGGCAATATTTTGCGCGCTCAGCACGCGGCGGACAGCGACCGCGCGTGTCACCGCGCCCCGCGCCCGCACGTGTCCAGCATACGCGATGACACTGCACTGTCTACGCCGACAAATACAAATAATGCCGATGGTCGTGAAATGCAGTTTTTTCGTGAATAATACGAATGAAGGCATATTTAGTTATAATAATTTTAGTACAGTCACTTGTAGAATAGATAATACGAATAAATTAAATCTTTTAGTGGACAGCGGTGCCAGTTTATGTGTTCTCAAGTATGAATGTTTACAAAATAGACTTGACCTTCTTAGGCAATTACAGAGAGATAGAATTACCATAAAAGGAATATGTGGAGATTTAGTGTCTGAGGGATTTATTTACTTAACGCTACATTTTAATGATTTTATTTGCGAAGAAAAGTTTTATGTATTTAAGAACTTGTCTTGTTTTGCCGATGGAATTTTAGGCCAAACATTTTTTAAGCATTATAACGCAACTATAAGTTATAAAGACGATATTTTGACTTTAGAAACCCAAGGACAATCCATTTTGATACCGATTGAAGGCAATAAGTACAATTATGTACATAGCGTTCCTCCACGCTGTGAAATTATCACGCGCGTACCCGCACCACTGCGTGAAGACTGCGTAGTATTGGCGGAAGAAATACAAACTGGTGTTTACATAGCAGGTGTTATTTCGAAACCAGAAAAAGGACGAATCCCACTACGAATACTCAATACGACGGATGAGACAGTTAATCTAGACTTATCACGTTAACAGGTACACAGTTTAACTAGCTTTGATATTTGCAACTTTGACTCAGGGAAAAATAGTGTAAATAGGGTTACCACATTGCTAACATTATTAAATTTACATACTTACTTAAATAAAGAAGAGCAGTTGAGTATAGAACAAATTTGTGCCAAATATGCGGATGTTTTTCATCTGCCCGGCGACAAGCTCAGCACTACTAACTTGCTACAGCACAAGATTAAATTAAAAGATAACGTAAGTCCGGTATATGTAAAGCCATATAGGATACCACACGCTTTACGCAAGGAACTCAACACTCAAATACAAAATATGATTGATAACGATATTATTGAAGAGGCTACTTCAGAGTGGTCCAGCCCTGTTCTGCTTGTTCCAAAAAAGTGTGACAAATCAGGAGAAAAGAAATGGAGATTAGTTATGGACTACAGGCAGTTAAATAACAGAATTCAAGATGACAAGTTCCCTTTGCCGAATATAACTGAAATTTTAGATTCTCTCGCAGGTAGCATATATTTTTCAAAGCTTGACCTTTCTCAAGGTTATTATCAACTTGCTTTAGACAAGGATTCCCGTAAATACACAGCTTTCACAACCGATAAAATGTATCAAATGAAGAGATGCCCGATGGGACTGAGAACGAGTCCAAGTGTCTTCTCCAGACTCATGACCATAGCCATGTCAGGATTAAATTATAAACAGTGTTTCAAATATTTAGATGATTGTATTGTAATAGGAAATTCCATGTCAACACATAACCAGAACCTCACTCGAGTTTTACAAAGATTACGGAACACCAACCTAAAGCTTATCTTATCTTATCTTATCTAGATGAGGGCCCTTGCGGATGCACTTCGACCCAATGGGATCTTTTGTGCAATTGCCCCCTCCTTTATACCTACTCCAAGCTGTTCTCCAATCTCTCCACAAACCGGATGATGGAGTTCAACGGGAGTACTCTGAATTCCTTTGGTTCTGGGTAACCATTGCCAAAGTCGTTCATTCTTTGTCTGGCGAGGGCGTGACATTCACACAGCAAGTGTTCCATTGTCTCGTCCTCCTCGCCACACAACCTACAATCCATGTTGTCGCATAGTCCCATCTTGGCCAATAGTCCTTTGACCCCGAAGTGACCTGTGAACACCCCAGATATGATCCTGAGGTGGTTCCTGCTGCATTTCCAAAGTTTTTTGGTCCAGCTAGAGTTCACTCCTTCAATGAAGAGCTTTGAGTGCCTTAGGCCTGCCTCCTTCCTCCACTCGGCTTGGTGTTTGGTTTTGGCGTAGGCTTTTAAGGCCGTTGTTATGGTTCCCTGCGAGAGTCCCACAAACGGTTCTAGACCAACGAATTGACTCGCAGATCCCATTCTTGCAAGCTCATCAGCCCTCTCGTTACCGATTAAGCCCTCGTGCCCTGGTATCCATACCAGTTGCACCTTGTTGTGCCTTCCAAGCTTATTCAAAGCTTGGATGCCATTGTAGACCAGTCTAGAGTCCACTCTCGGCGCTGTAAGCGCTTTGAGGGCCGCTTGACTGTCACTGAGTATATAGATAGTCTCCCCCTTGGTATGTCTGTCTATATTCTCCTGTGCACAGGCAATTATGGCATATGTCTCCGCTTGGAAGACAGTTGCGAACTGCCCCATGCTTACGCTACTGCTCCCGTACCGGATCCCATTTTTGATCCGTCTGTGTACCAGATCTTGTCTTCGCCACCAGAGTTTGGTGGTTCCAGACCTTCAGCCCACTCGGCCCTTGAAGGAACTTTTGTCGTAAAGTTCTTATGGAACACATACTTGGGTTGCATTTTATCGCTTCCCATGTTTGTTATTCTGTCTTGGAAACTGTCCGTTTCCATATTAGTGTGTTTAGTCTTCGGCTTGTTATCGCTCCACAGTCCAAGAACGAGGGTTCTTATACTGACTGTTGTGACTGAGGAGTCTGTAGAGCGACTTACGCGCTTCCGACATAATCACCGTGTGAAGCGGCGGTAGGTCCAGTAGTACTTCTAGCGCCGCCGTTGGCGTGGTTCGAAACGCCCCTGTTATAGCCATGCATGCTGTCCTTTGCACTTTCATCAGTGCATCTCTGCACGTGCTTTTTAGAGTCCTTGGCCACCATATAAGGCTTCCGTACAGAATTATGGGTCTCACCATCATGGTGTAAATCCATTTCAGTACCTTTGGGTTCAACCCCCACGTTTTTCCATACGCTGATCTACACATTCCAAACACTCTCAAGGCCTTGGTTATGGTGAGATCTGTATGCTTTTTCCAATTCAGTTCCGTATCCAGTGTGACACCCAGATATTTCACTTCATTGGACATTTCTAGTACCCTCCCATACAGTTGTAACTGCTGTATTCCTCGAAGGGTCCTTTTCCTAGTAAATGGTATTACTACAGTTTTGCCGGGATTGATGGACAATTGGCCAAATCTTGGGATTAGGTAGCGGACCCCAAGCATCCTTCAGGATGCAACTGTACTGGGATAACGCTAGGAGGATGGATGATGGACAATTGGTGAGAGTCGCACCATTTCTCCACCTTCCTTAGTGCCTCATTCATGATTTCTGATACCGTGCTTGGGAATTTCCCATTAACTAGTATCACTAAATCATCAGCATATCCTACTGTGCAATTAGGACCTTCATTGAGTTCTTCCAGTAGTGAGTTCACCACCAAGCTCCATAGAGTTGGCGACAGTACCCCACCCTAGGGACAACCCTTTGTGGCCGTGGCCGTAATTTCGTCTCCCAGAAGGGATGACTTTATTAGTCTGCCATTTAGCATATTGCCTATCCATTTACATATGGTCGGCTCTATGCCATGTTTAGCAGCCGCCTCGCTAATAGCTTTATACGTGGTGCGATCAAATGCGCCCTCCACGTCCAAGAATGCTGCCAAGCATAGTTCTTTGTTCTCTATTGCCTGTTCAGCTTTCGTTGTTACCAGGTGTAGTGCCGTTTCTGTTGACTTCCCTGGCTGAAACTGACACTACCTCTGACAGCGAAGCGGAGCGAGATTCCAAGAACACTATAGAAGAATGCTTCGAGTGGCTCGGTTCGTCTGCAGACAATTATACTCTCTGTGATGAAAAGTGGGCCGTAACAAGAAAACGGCGCCAGCAGTCTGTGTTGTCAGAAGACGCATATCCATACTTCCAGGAATTTCCCTGCTTAAAACGATCTTGGGGATATTCTTTGGTAAGTTTACCAAAATTATTTATTTATTTATCGTATGGCAGTCTGCAAAATAATATTAAAACTTTGCATCTCATTTTGTAAAAGTACCTAACACAACCATTTCCGAGCATGTTTCAGAAAATATCTTATGAGCCTCACTCTAGATACTTAGTATTAGTAGGGTAAAAGACCGGAACCCCAATAGTGTAAAAGCGAAGCGGACCTAGAACTAGGGGAAGTACGTATAGTGTCACCCAATGTATGGAATTGGAAGGTGCACATTTTGGTATCGGATGAATTCACTTTGCACCACAGATGTACGTAAATCTAAGCTAATCTAGCCCGGTAGCCATCCGCCACTGCAGTAGGAAAGGGAGGAGGAAAGGGGGGCCTTGAAAGTCCAACTTTTAAATGGGACTTCGTAATGTAACCAATAACCTCTTAAGAGGCGAAAATAATGTATTTAAAGTATGGGGAGTCTGAAAATGAAGGGTTTTGTACCAAATGGCTATTTTCTTCACTTGCTGTTCAACTTCATACGCATAATAATGACTATCAAAAATAATTGTTTGCAATAGAGTCCCTATTAAAATAACCTCATTATCAAAAATGTACACCCCACTAACCATTAAAAACGTCACGTCGTTACGATCGCAGATTGGCTTAGAACTACAAACAAGTATAGAACCTTTACTATATCGAACAGAGGACATGGCAAACCAAGGAACACGGAACAAAGACTTCGTTTCATCTAGATGGAGACAAGATTGAATGATTTCTAAATCAGGTTGTGTCACTTTTAGTTTCTTAGGTCCCCAAGATAATACTGGATCCAAAGAACCCTTAGAAAATATTTCGTTTAATTTGAGCTGGTGTTTCATAGATAAGCTGAGCGAAATGTTCCTTCGATTACATGAAGCCCTTGCAGATGTCTTTGCCAGTTTGTGTTTTGCTTCGTACCTCATAGATGAAATTAATGAAAGCGGACCAAAGTTCTTCATGGCATTATGATAATGTGTGAGGTGGTGAAACTTAGGTTTTAGAGATCCATTTGACAGGAGCAAATACAATTCATTAAGTTGAGTGACGCAGTCCTGCATTACAGCATCAATACCGTCCCAAACACAAGTAGCCATTGCAAGTTCTACAACTTCGCGTAATTTCAAATAAAGTTTCCAATAGATGTCACCTCCAGGAACCTTATCACCTACTAAAACTGAAAAATATCTTATGAAAGTTAGCATTTCTGACGCGCTAAGACGAATGTTACATTGATTGATGTGAGACATGCTTAATTCAATAGGCTTGTTGCGATTATCTGGTCCGTATTAAAAACTACGTAGCCTATCGTTCAGCAAAGATAAAGAGAAATATTTGAAATAGGGAATGCAGAACCGGTATCATTTACCAGTCCCGGGATTTTCGGTACTAGCCGGAAGAGGAACCGGGATTTCCCGGTATTTTCGGTACTTTCGGGAAATTACTTGTGGTGGTGGTTGAGACGCGAGTAGTTTTAGCCTAATACCTTTTTTGGGCAATATGGCCTTAATATCAAGTATGCAAAAATAAAATACACGCGTTTTGTTATCAAAATACACATTAATTCTTTAAATCACTACGAATTTGCGTATTTTATCTTTGCAGTTTATAAAAAGGACTCTAAATTAAATCAATGAGTTTATGCTTTAAATAATTTCAGTTGAACGAATTGCTCCAAAGCAATTCCTTCAAAAAGCTACTTTCAACAAAAAGAATTTCAACCATACTACATGTATATGCTTACAATTTGTTCATTATTATTTTAAATTTAATTGAATTAGAGTCTCTCATAATCATTTAGAGTATGTCTTGTACAACTGAAGGTTGTAGAACAGAGTTTGTCAAGAGTATGGTAAGTGTAATAATTACACCGTTATGTTACACTGTTATAGTGTTATAGTGAATCAACACTCGTTAATTCACTCTCAGCTAACACTTCAACCGGTATTATTGTGGTTGTCGAGGGTTGGTTAATACTATGGGAATAAAGATAACACTGCTTTACAGGCCTTCTGTAACCTTTACCTGTTATACTGTGGACCTTTTTCGCGGTTATATCGGTGTTATATGATATAAGAATGATATACAGGTATTCTTAACGCTAGCGTGCTGGTTGGCCTGGTTGCATGCTAGTTGGGCGACTACCTACTGATAGTTTAGCTGTAGAACAATGAACACGCTCGTTGCGGTAAATATGCGAGTGGAGAATTGGTTAGGTGATGGCTCTGATGGATTTCTATAAGCGGGACGGAGTAATGGCCAGTCGTGGTCGTAAATTGGCTGCTTATAGAGGAATTTCTGTTAAGAGGAGGGGTAGGGCAAGCTCTCTCCATACAAACTTTGTGCAGGATTTTCTTCGATTGTGTTTGCATTAAAGTTATGATTTTTGGTCAGTATGCTTATTTTTCTGTTAGCTGTTTCGTGATGTATTTTTTTTTTTTCATTGATATAAATTTTTTTTTTTTTTTTTTTGAAATATTTGAAAATTTCCACATCACTTTCTTCGCATATCTAATATTTACATCCAAAAAAATATTACATTCGTTAGTGCTAAAACCTACGAATAAAACGTGCACAGAGGTTGTATGGAGAATGCCTTGCCCACCCCTGCGCCTTAATAAACATCGCTTGCGTTATTTTATCGATGTTACTCATATCATTTCTAGATTAGCGTATTAAATTTAAGCCGCAAATTACATTTCCCGAAAATCCCGAAAATACCAGGATTTCGATTTCGTAGTACCGGTTCCTACCTTGGTTCAAAAAACCGGGAATTCCCGGTATTTTCGGTTCCGGTATTTCCCGGGAGCAAACCCTAATTTGAAACGACTAATATATTTCATTAGCACCAGCCCCATGACATACTTGCCAACTCCTTCAAAAATGTCATGCATAATATCCACACCTACTTGCTTGAACAAATCAAAGCCACCTACTTTCAACCAAACACATCTTTCCTTAACACCGGAATTTCCAGGAATACCTTCCAACAGGTCGGCCTCATAATCTTCACTACATCTTAAGATTGTATTATCTTCATAGCACTGAACTTTCATGACTTCTTTTTTCACTCTACAAATTCTACAAGGATAATTAGCTGAAAAACTTTCCACGAAACCGGTTAAGGAATGAATGCCCAAATTATCCCCTAGAATAAGAGCCAATTCAAAGTATATTACTCCATTAAAATTGGGAATATCAAATGTTATACCAACAGTACGGAGAAAATTTAGTTCATCTATTACAGGTTGGAATATTATATCGTTACCAAATCGCACTCTATCAGAAGAGTGAAATGGCAAAGTTAAGAAGATATTAGAAAGAACAGAGCAACGCCACGGTGGTAAGCAAGGTATTGAGACATATACGGCTCCTAGTTTATGAATGCCTGAGTGGCTTCCCAAAGCGTTACCCGTCTCATAGTTATCAAAAAATAAAAATAAGGGCAAAACATTCCTACCAGCGTGAACTGTTCTTTTGGATTGCCAGTAATATCCTTGAATGAAGTTGTGTATATTTGTGATATCATTATAAATATTTGCCATATATTGTAGTGTATCAACCAAGATTGATTCGAGAGAGAAAAAAGCACGCAAGACTTGTCGTAATGGAATAAATTGGACAGTACGATTAACTACTTGGTTTCCGCCACGAGTATTTGATTCGCGACTCTCACCTACTACAATTGCTTGGGGCGGTATATAAGTTTGATTGCGCTCAAAGAAAGAAAATCTACGATGTTCTGAGGAAAATGTGCTGAACACCGAGTCTACTTCTGTACGTATCGTTTGTACTGCTTCTGAATGATTAGAAGAAGAGATCCCTCCATTATTAATTTTTCCTCCATCCTCCATCCATATCCTCCATCATTAGTTTTTTTGCAGCAACTCGTGCATTAAAGGTATTACAGAATGTGATATGATGTATTGAAAATTTTCTATAATAATTTGAACAACATTTCTTGGTAGATTCGCAGCTCCATACAAGATTGCTATAAATAATGCTAAAGCTGATTCAAGTGAAACATTACGTAAAGAGAAATTAGCATCTGGTGCTACAATTACGGATAAATCGTCACCTGTAGAAGATGGTGGCACTACAGATGATGAATTATCGCATTCAAGTGTTATTTCAGTATTTTTATCAACCGAACCTTCGTTTTCTTCATTTCTGAAGAACTCCCCAGTCGAATGATTTTTAAGATAATGCCGCCGATATGAATTAAAAAGATGGTAGGATCTGGAACAGCCGCTTTCGGTACACCTATATTGTTCAAAGTAATGATTCTTATGAAAAAATTGGAAATGAACCCGGAGAGCTTTAAAATCTATAACTTCAGCTGCACACAAAAAACAGACAACCATTATTTATTCCCTATCGATGTTGCAATCACTCAGTAGGCTAAGAACTGATGCAGAAATATTTTCTTTTAAATTAACTACTTTGGTATCAAGGTTATAAATAGCTCTCTGCAGGAATTGCCAAACCCGCAAACATTCACAAGGATATTCTAAGTATAGAGCCCATATAATTTTAAAGCACGTATCCACTGCAGAACCAATGGTAGGCAGGTCATACACTATGTCATCAACAATAATGTACCTTGAGGTGATATTGTTGGATTATGGCAATGTTATTACACTCATGTATTTTTTGTCTAGTGGCAACATTGTACTTTTTGATATATACTTCCTTCCGTGTCCGAACTGTCATGGCGATGTAGTGTGTAGCGGTGAATCCTAAGTTAAAATAAATAACATTTTCATAATACTGATTTCTTTATTTAATCCCATCAGGTTATGGGCCCAGGCACATAATCCTGCTAAAGATTATATAAAGAATTCAGGAAGGTTCGTCTACTTGAGAAAAGTGCCGGCGTGTCACAATAAAAAGTGAGGTTAGGTTTGCGCGGCGCTGAAATAAGAAAATAATACTTGTTCTACTGGTGGAGCAAGGCAAGAGTGCAAGATGGAGCTAAATCTTAACTCAAATAACAGCGTAATGAAGCTGGAAGGTACAAGCAACTGGAACATATGGAAGTTCCAAATCACCGTGTTGCTTCGAGGTCAAGGCTGGTTAGACATTGTGGAAGGAAATGTTGTGAAACCCGAAGATGGTGCTGCTACTTTAACTGCTTGGGAATCAAAGGACGCGAAAGCTCAAACCTTGTTGGTAACGAGGATGACGGAAAGTGTCATGCTGCATATAATTTCATGTACAACTTCGGCTGCAATGTGAAAGAAATTACATAGTGTCTATGAGCAGAAGTCGGAAACAAGCATTCATGTAATACAGCAGCGCTTCTTTCAATACAAATACGAAGCGGGTACTGATATGTCTATATTCCTGTCAAAGATTCAGGAGATGCAAAACCAGCTCAAACAGATGGGTGAAACAGTGTCGGATAAGTTTGTAATTACAAAAGTCTTAATGTCGCTGCCTGATGAATACAAACATTTTATATCTGCCTGGGAGTCCGCTTCCGATGATAAACAAACCATTGACAACTTGGTGGCAAGGTTGTTGGTGGAGGAAGAAAGATTAATAGAAAAAGTTGAAGCGCTTCAACAAACTCCGTCCTCATCTGCATTTGTAGCGAAGACTAAAAGGAACATTAAGTGCTTCAAGTGTAATACACTTGGACATATGATCAGTGAGTGTAGAAGCAACACTAGTAATAACAAAAGTAAAGGACATAATAACAAGTGTTTTTATTGTGGTAAAATGGGACATAGCAAAGCACAGTGTTGGTTTAGGAAAAACAAGGAACAAAAGAAAAGTAATGCGTTTTTAGTGTCTAATTCACTAGGACAGTATAAACAATCTCAGTGGCTGGTGGACTCGGGTGCTAGCGAGCATTATTGTTGCGACCGTGAGCTGTTTTCATCATTTACAAGCGCTAAATCTGAGTCAAAAGTGATTGTAGGTAATGGTGCAGCGATTAGTGTGCTCGGGCACGGACAGATGGCGGTAGAAGTGTATAATGGGAGTGAATGGATTGAAACAACCATTGACAAAGTTTTGTTCGTTCCCGAACTGAAAACAAATCTTTTCTCTGTGAACTGTGCGTCAGATAAAGGTTATGTCATTGTGACAGATGACACTTCGTGTAAATTCTACAAAGACAATCACGTTTGTGCCATCGCAAATCGTGTCGGAAGTTCGTATTACTTAGAATTCCGGTACAAAAATAATCTGGCGAGTGCTGTAAAAACGATGGATGGTGACTTGAATGAGTGGCACGAGAGATTGGCTCACCAAAGCTTTGGTCACGTGAAAAAGGTCCTCGAGAAAAATAACATCAGTGTTAACCAAAGTGTTGTTCCTAAATGCGAAAGTTGTTTGGAAGGAAAGATACATCGCTTACCTTTCGGTAACAGCGAGTCTGTCACCTCAAAAACAGGTATTTAAAAAAAAAATATATACTGTTTATTTAAGTAGTATATTCATCGTATTATGCTTACCTATTTATTATTATTTTGTAATATATGCTGTTTAACCAATTTTCTTGTTTGACTACTGGTTTTACCTTCAATTTTAAGTATCAGGTCACTTGAGAATCTATTTAATATTGAAGGGAGAATACAACTCCATACCCTCTGCCCATATTCATTATTGCTATTATTTACTTCATATATTGGGAGATCAGATAAATTGCGCAAACGGGTGTGTCTTACTTTTTTCCTGAGGTTGGTTATATTGTTACAATACTGTGTAATAATTGCTAGATCCACCTTATCAAATACATTTAATACTTTACAATAATTAAATAGATTCTCGTAGTTGTTCCTATATCTATATTTAATTTTAGCGGGTACAATCGTTTTCAGTAGACGAATCTGGAGGTTGTAAATATTATTAAGATACGTTTTATATGTTCTTCCATAGCTTTCAATGCCGTAGTTTATAATAGAATCAGCCAATGACATGTATAATAGTACATTACTTAACAAGGGCGGTAAAACAAAGAATGTCTCAGATCGCATGTATTTGACGCCCGAGCCGAAGGCAAGGGCGATAAATATGCGATCTGAGGCTTTCTTTATTACCGCCCGTGTTAAGTACAAAATTTTATGTCACCCCCTGGCCAGGAAGTGGGATTTCCCGCGCGCGGAGCGTGCGGTAATTGCCGCTTTATGGCCAGGTGTGACATAAAAGTCTTAGTGTAGTGTATGGAACCTTATGTTTAATAAACATAGTTTTGACAATATAGACCTGAGCTTGTTACACACTTGGTCAACGTGGGGACCCCAGTTGAACTTGTAGTCTATTTTTAGTCCCAGGTATGTATGATTTTTTACTATTTCAAGAGGGTTACATTTACACGACGCGTTAGGCAAGTGCAGGCACTTGTGCTCGTGGGCCACGATCGTAGGGGTAAAGTTATTTTTTTTATACGGTGAGTGTATGTGCATTAATTTAGTTTTAGAGTAGTTTAATGATAGGCCTAGATCGTGGGCCCATTTGCACAAAAGGTCAAACTCAGTCTGCATTATACCTTGCGCTGTCTCTATGTCCTTATGGGCTGTTATGATACATGTGTCGTCCGCAAATTGATATACAGAGCTATGCCGGAATATCCTACACATATCATTAACGTATAGTAAGTACTCGGTCGGCGCCAGGATTGATCCTTGTGCTGTACCGCACATTGCGGGCGTCAGGTCACTTTGTTCGCCCGCTATGCTGACCGCGTTATATCTATGTGTATGATAGTTTTTCATGAGTTCCAGCACAGGTCCCTGTATATACCATTTTGTTTCAACTTTTCATATAGCGTGTTATGATTCAAAGTGTCGAATGCTTTGCTAAAATCTATCATAACTGCAAGTACATGACGTTTTTTATCTAGGTGATTATTGATTTCGTCAGTAAACAATGATAGAAGTTGAGATGTGCTTTTATGTTTTTGAAAACCAAACTGTTTTTCGTTTATGATGCCATTACTTGATAGGAATGTATTTATCGAGTTTCCAATGTATTTTTCTATGATTTTATCTATACACGAGAGAATCGTTATCGGTCTATAGTTATTTGTGTCTGAATAGCTCCCTTTTTTATGTATGGGTCTTGACAAGTTTAGTCCTATTTTGAGTTTATCGGGATATTTAGATAATGTGATACAAAGATTAATGAGGTGAACGAGGACCGGTGTTATTGGTTCGGCAATGTATTTGATGTCTTTTGCTCGTATTTTATCGTATCCTGGACTTTTCTTGTCATCAATACTTAGTATAATTTTATGCAAGATCTCCTCATTATTTTTTTTTAAACGAATTGATAAGCTAGGGATGTTTTTGTAGCTATTTTCATCAAGTAATGGCTCATTGCACGAATTTACTAAATTTTTAACGTTGTTATCAAAGTCAGTTGCAAATTTATTAGATAATTGTTTTGCTTTTAGTCTAAACGATTTAATAAGCACATCATCGACCGCTTTAACAATTTTTCCAGTCAATCTGTTAATAATTTCCCACATTTTTTTTATGGTTTTTGAAATTATTACATATTTCCCTTTTTGTGTAGTTATTTCTAGCATTACTTATTTTCCTGTTCGTTCTATTTCTATGTTTTTTATATATTAATTCGTTCTGTTTGTTGGTTGTATCTTTTAAAAATATACTTAAAAGTTCTTTTTTTTTGTTGCACATATTTATTAGTTTCTTAGTTAGCCATCCACTTTCCGGTTTATTGCATGTATGTATTTTTGACTTATAGGTACAATTATTGTAGATTGACTGGAATTTGTTTATGATAAAATCAATAATCTCATTCGGGTCGCTGGATCGAAGTGCCGGGCTCCAGTCGATTTGACTTAATTGTAGTTTAATTTTGTCGTTGTCCAACTTGTTTACTATCGTGTTGTTCTCCGCACGTGCCGCACTGATAAGAGCGAGCCCTATTATGTAATGGTCGGCCGGTGCCTCGAGCACAATAGCTGAGTGCACGGAATGCCCAGGCGGACTTCGACCCCGAGCGTCACGAATAAATAAGTGATCAATACAAGATTTAGATGTGCCATTTATATTAGAGTCCACTCTTGTGAACTTTGATATACAACATTCGAATCCCAGTTCGTACAGGCTATCTAGATACGATCTTACTATATTGTTTGTGCACGCAATGTCTATATTAATGTCACCTACTAATATGCAGTTTGAATGGGTCGGGGATGCTGATAAAACCTGTGATAGTTCACTCACAAAAAGAGACTTACTTAGGTTAGGCGGTCTATAAACTGAACACAAGTTGATTTTTATGCCATTAGATATTTCAATTTCACCAAAAAGACACTCGAAATTCACTGTTATCACTGGTAATTTCATGAACGTGATAATTTTATGAGCGTATATAATGATGCCTCCTCCTCTTCTATTTTTTCGTAGTTCTGTGTACATAACATAATCCCTTATTTCAAACAAGCAAGCGATTTCTTCTGTAACGTTGACTTCTGTTATTATTATAAGATGTATTTTTTGTGGGCTGCGAGCGATAGTATATTCTAATTGAGCATGGTTTTTGATCATGGAGCGGATGTTTACGTGTAATAAAATAAATTGGTTTTGTTCCGTGCATATCTCCGCCATGAAATCATTCCACGTATCGTGGATTGTCTCTAAAGTGTTTGGGTTGTATGTGTCCATATTATGTGGGTTTAATTAGTATTTGTCATGTTGACTTGCACTTTAGGGAGTGTGGTAGGTATGTATATCCAGTAAAGAGTTTGTACATACCTATGTTTTTTGGAGTTCCTTGCCTATTCGCTCGATATCTTTTTCGGCCCGAATGTAGTACACCTTTTTGTCTCCGTCATTTTTACGTACCATGATCTGTCCATTCCTGCACCATACATATTTGCACAATGATTTAACCTTGAGGCTTGTTTTCGCTTTCCAGAGTAGGTATGACGTCGTTGGTGTTAGTGCTTCGCGTAGGTATATCTTTTGGTTGCCCGCTCCACCTATGTCCTTGGCTGTTATTTCTGATGACCTTGCCCTTGGTGTAATGCAACACCATGTATCGCGCCTCCCTTCGCGCAATGAGACCGTGATGGGCGAATCCATTATAGCGCGCTCGGCCTGCGCGGTGCCAGTTCGAATGGGCTTCTTTTTCCTGGTGGCTCTGATTATATCGGTTGGGTCCTGTTTGAGGAGCTGGCAAATAGATGTAGCAATTTTCTTGGTATCTTCATTCTCCATTTCGCTTATCCCACATATTTCGATGTCATTGCACACCTGCGCCTGTTCACTTTTATGTAGTTTTTGCTCCAGAACTTCGTTCTTAAGTATTAGATTTTTGCAAGTATTGGTTACATCCTTATATTGGTTCTCCATTAGCTTAAACCTTGTTTCGTGGTCTCTAAATTTACGCTCATATTCGTCAATTTTGTCGGAAAAAAAATTGAGGGTAGATTGGAGTTCATTTTGGATTATTTCTTTAACGGTTTGTCGTAACTGTCGAATTTCGTGGCGCATTTCTAAAAGCACTTTATCCGGCTCCATTTGTGGTGTATGATCCATGTCGGATTTCTCCTCGTCGTTTCTGGAAGAATTACCGAAACTCGCTTCTTCTTTGATCCATTTGTAGGTGTACAATTACGACATTTCCAGTCTACTGAGTCCGTTGTCGACAATGTACAAAGTAGTTCTGTTGACAAGGATGCGCAGGAAGCGTGGTACCACTTGTTGCACTTATTACACTGCACTCCTGGAGTCTTGTTGTTGACCAATTTGGAACATTTCGCGCATTTAACCATAGTGAATGAATATTTTTCGCACACGCATACACAGGTCACGACCGGTCGGTAGCGCGCGCGCGGCGAGACTGTGAGGTGAGTTAATGAATAAAAATGAGACTGAGAGGTGAATTAATACACGCGGATACCTGCGGGCCAATGGAAGTGGCGTCGATCAGCGGCTCAAGATATTTTGTGTTAATGAAGGACGACTTCTCAAAGTACAGGACCGTTTACTTCATTAAAAATAAACATGAAGCAAAGAATTGTATTGAAGATTTCATAAATAAGGCGGAAAACGTGACTGGCAATAGAGTACGTGTTTTCCGAAGCGACAATGGATTGGAATTCGTAAATAAAGAAGTCGCCGACATGTTCTCCAAACGCGGAATAGTGCATCAGACAAGTGTACCGTATACTGCAGAGCAGAACGGCAAAGCAGAGCGAGAAAATCGCACTCTTGTTGAAGCTGCAAGAACAATGTTAAGTGCCAAGAACTTATCAAAAGAACTATGGGCAGAGGCTGTAGCCACAGCAGTCTTTGTGTTAAATAGAACGGCAAAAAGCATAGACAATGAGAAAACACCTTACGAAGTTTGGTCAGGGAAAACCTTTGACATACATCAGTTGAAACCCTTTGGTACTCCAGTGTATACACATATTCCGAAAGAGAAGAGGAAGAAGTGGGATAAAAAGGGTGAGAAAGGACTGATGGTTGGTTATGGTGAGACTGTAAAGGGCTATAGAATATATTTTTCACATAGGAAGAGTGTGGAAACAAAGCGAGACACAGTTTTCTTAGAAAATGAACAAACAAATAGTGACAGCCAACATGAAATAGAATGGAATTACACGGAAGAAGACAATAGTGAAACTGAAGAGACCTGCAACGATTCGGAAATTAAAGTGTCAGATATGGATGAAAGTACAGTGACCTTGACAGCTGAGAAATCTGGAAGTGAATATAACCCATCCAGCGATGAGGTTAGTAGCTCATATGAGTCAAGTGATGTGTTTGCAACACCTCAGCGAGAACGCAACAAGCGTGTGAGGAAACCACCTGTTCTCTACAACTGTCAGAGTATCCAGTCTATGGAAAATGACCCCACAACATACGAAGAGGCTATGACCCGACCCGATGCTGACAAGTGGACTGAAGCTATAAAGCGAGAAATGAAGACACTAGAAGATAACAATACTTGGAATACAATCAACGAACCAGTGAGTGAACATGTGATCAGTAGTAAGTGGGTTTTTAAAATTAAAAGAGGTAATAGTGATGTTCCCCAATACAAAGCCAGGCTGGTTGCCAGGGGTTTTGAACAGTGTGATGATATAAACTTAAATGACATTTATGCTCCAGTTGCAAAGTTGTCAACTCTAAGACTTTTTGTGGTGATTGCTACTAAACTAGTGTTACCTATTTTTCAAATGGATGTGACAGGGGCATTCTTGTATGGAAATATAAAGGAAAATGTTTACATTAGGCTGCCTGAAGGAGCCTATTCAGGCAATAATAATATTGTAAAATTAAATAAGTCACTCTATGGGCTCAAATGTTCACCAAAGTGTTGGAATGACAAATTTACTTCTGTTATGGTTAAAGAAGGTTTTATTCGATCAAACTGTGACTCTTGTCTCTATACAAAGTGTAATGAAAATGATCAAACTTATTTGTTACTGTATGTGGATGATCTTTTAATCTTCGGCTCAAATGAAAATGTTGTAGTTCAGCTGAAAGAAAAGTTGAACAAAGAATTTAAAATGAAGGATCTTGGTTTAGTGACGGATTTTTTGGGCATAAATATAAAACAAAATATAGAGACAGGAGTGACTGAACTGAGCCAACGAACTTATTTAGAAAATGTGCTCAAGAGGTTTAAAATGGAAAACTGTAAGCCTATGTTGACACCAATTGATCTGAATATTAATTGTAAAATATTTGAAAATTATAATGTCACCGTAGATAAACAGATTGAAAAGTCTATCAGACAAATTATTGGGTGTCTTATGAATGCTGTGTCTGGTACCAGGCCTGACTTGTGTTTTGCTGTCTCCTTGTTGAGCAGGTACCAAACATTTGCAAATGACATATTATTGGCAGCATTAAAACGAGTGCTGAGGTATGTTAAATGCACTCTAGATTATAAGTTGATATATACGTGTGAAAATGATGTCTTAGAGGGATATTGTGATGCAGACTGGGGGGGGCGATCTCAAAGATAGAAAGTCTACTACAGGCTATCTGTTTAAATATTCTAATTGTTTAATTTCATGGAGCTCAAAGAAACAAATGTCTGTTAGTTTGTCCTCAACTGAGTCGGAATATGTAGCGATAAGTGTAGCAGCTAGTGAAGCCTGCTGGTTGATTAATTTACTTAAAGAGTTTAAAGTGTATAATGTGTGTCCAGTGCACATTTACTGTGATAATCAATCTGCGATATCAGTCGCATGTACAGATACAGTAAAGCGCTTGAAACACATTGATATCCGATACCATTTTATAAAAGAATTAATCAAAAATAATAAATTATATCTGAAGTACATTAAAACAAGTGATCAACCTGCAGACATGTTTACAAAAGCCCTAAATAGGGAACTGATAACACGTTTTCTTAAAATATGTGGTATAGGTATGTAACTTATAAATGTTGCTCTATCTGTTGTAAATTTTTCAGTGTTTAGTTTATGATAAGTTGCTTGATATTTTTTTGAAGTGTAATCACATTGAGAGGGGGTGTTGGATTATGGCAATGTTATTACACTCATGTATTTTTTGTCTAGTGGCAACATTGTACTTTTTGATATATACTTCCTTCCGTGTCCGAACTGTCATGGCGATGTAGTGTGTAGCGGTGAATCCTAAGTTAAAATAAATAACATTTTCATAATACTGATTTCTTTATTTAATCCCATCAGATATTTTGCAGTGGTCCTGCGACTACGACAAAGGGCTGAACAGTAATACCGAGGGATTTATTCTTATCGTGTCGTTTCTGTCGTTCTTCGTTCAGCAATCTTTCTTCATCAATGTGCTTAATGAAACTTTCACGTACTTCGGCCGTAGAACATTTCGTCTTCCTGATTTGAACCGGTCCTAGAAGATGCGGGATCATAAGAAGTGCAGCTAGATTGCTTGTTTCTTGATCGGGATCTATAATAAAAGAAATATACATTATAAGACATGCATCCCACAGACTGCAGTAAGTGTATGGTGGCTATCCAGTTCCCATAAGTCGTGGAGTATTAAGAGAGAGATCAATCACGAAGAAGGCGATAAGCTAGTCATAGTTTGAGATAAAAACACTCACTTTTTGCAAGCTCCTTAAGTTACTTCACAAATTTACTTTTGTTTGAAACTTTTTCAAATAATGATATTAACTTCTTTTTCAATAATGGAAATTCGTGAAAGTCTGCAACAAGCTGGAAAACAAAATTTAAAATAAATTCTCAGTGTTTGCACATCTTCAAACAGTAGATATGTTTGTATTAAGCAAGTTTTACATGTTATTTCCCTATTTTTTATACATATTTGAAACACTAAAAACCGGCCAAGTGCGTGTCGGATCACGCACAACGAAGGGTTCCGTACCGACACCTAGCAGTCCACTTTTAAGTATATTATTATGAACCAATGTTAGATAAATTGTAATGTATGTGGTAATGCTAATGTATAATTTTATAACTGAATTATGTAATTATTTATTTGTTATTAATAATTTTGTAAGTAACGATTTTATATTAGACATAAATTTAGGACAATAGACTAATTAAGAATTTGTACGCCCTGTATCATGGCAAAATAAGGATGGAAAACAATATGTAACAACCAATTTTACCCTTTTTAACACAAATAAACGATTCATTCATTCAAAAACATTATTTAATACCTTGAATCAAAAAAGGTCGTATCTTCATAGGGAAGTCACGGCACTCAAGTCCTTTTGTTTGGGCAAGGCAGGTTTTCAGTGAAAACTCAAAAACCCTTATCCCATCTAGTTCAAACCAAAATTCGTTGAAAGTATTTATTGTACACGACCTCAATTTTTTTCAGAATTTTATTCTTCATAGTTTGGAAATTAGAGGAGGGGGGAACACATTTTGGACAATTTTGGCGGCTAATATCTCACCAATGATTGACTTGAATGATTGACTAGCTACCAGCCGTAGCTCAAACTGTAATTGGGGTTCCGGTCTTTTACCCTACTAATACTAAGTATCTAGAGTGAGGCTCATAAGATATTTTCTGAAACATGCTCGGAAATGGTTGTGTTAGGTACTTTTACAAAATGAGATGCAAAGTTTTAATATTATTTTGCAGACTGCCATACGATAAATAAATAAATTATTTTGGTAAACTTACCAAAGAATATCCCCAAGATCGTTTTAAGCAGGGAAATTCCTGGAGGTATGGATATGCGTCTTCTGACAACACAGACTGCTGGCGCCGTTTTCTTGTTACGGCCCACTTTTCATCACAGAGAGTATAATTGTCTGCAGACGAACGGAGCCACTCGAATGCGCATTCTTCTATAGTGTTGTTAGAATCTCGCTCCGCTTCGCTGTCAGAGGTAGTGTCAGTTTCAGGGTTGTCTCTAACTAGCGCTTTCCTTTTGTTACTTGTAGCGTGCACTGATGCTGTTGTTGGCGACGACGATGACGTTTTCTCTAGGGAACGACGCGCCCTTGGCTGGTATATTTTATTTCGGCGATACTTGGCCTTCAAATTCGTTACAGCGTCAAACAGCCGACCGTGGGCTCGCCCGAACACCGCAGGTCCTTTATTGTAATAAATAGAGCTATTTTCTGCCGGGAATACTCGTTCTGTAACAGAACAGTAGAACAAACATGGTATAAAAATGTCTTCAAATTTCAGTATGACTTAGACTCAAACAGGGTGTCCACTTTCTGGAAAGTCAGGGAAGCTTAAAGGGGTCAGGGAAGCTCATGGTAAGGTCAGGGAAGCTCATGGTAAGGTCAGGGAAAAAAAATGTATTCTGCAAAAAACTTAGTTGAAACAAAATCTTGACTATCCTATTGTAATTGATGCCGCTGATGATTATGACTATTCCAGTGAGTGATTGCCGCTGTGGCGGCGGCGTGCCGTCAACAATCGTGTTTATTTCTATACTTAATAATTTTTTTAGAAAAAAAAAAACCGACTTCAATGAGGGAAGCCGGTGAAAGATTATTATACCTACTTAGATGGTGCACTCTTAGATTCCATAGAATGAAATAATAGTAGTTTATGCAACTGGTACATAATGAGGGGCATTAAAACACGAGTGTGTTTTATGAAACGAGCCGAAGTAACATATCGACTGTACTATAATTATCAATGGGCCCCTAAACAGGGAGTTACCTTATAAAAGAAAAAGATAAAACTTACCAATTTCTCGAATCCAACGCATCAAACGCATGTATATGTTATTTGTTATTGGTGCTTTCGGATCATGTTTTACTATTTCTGTCGCAACCTCTCTGGTTAAAGTTCTTCGTAGTTGATCCCCCAAAGGGTTTAGACGCTGTTTAAGAAGCAGTTTGCCATCTTGTGTACTTTTGAGTAGTGAAATTAAGTCCTGGCATTTGTTCTGGAAAGTACAAATGTGATATTTATTATTAAGTAGCAATGTGGCAGAAGTAGTAGTTAGTAGAAACGATGACGAGGCGGGACTCAGGTATAGTTTTAAGGTCTAGGTGCTTTTCTGTAGAAAAGGAACACTGACGTTAAATTCTTGCGAGCTTGAAATTGATGAACTTGGTGAAGACACTCCAGTAGAGTTGATTGGTGATGAGACTCCGGAGTTTATCGGTGAAGTTAAACTTGGCGTGAGCCCGTCCAAACCTTCAGCGTATTCTTCTATAATTTCATTTAAACCAGGATCTATCTGAAAGATCATGAATGAGTACCTAAACAATTTATAATACCTGTTGCGCAATAATTTCTGTAGCATCATTTTTTTTAGAAAGAGGCAATCCGACATAGGTACATAACGTGTACATAACATACCTACCTACATACACTTAAGGCGAGGGGGTGGGCAAGCTCTCTCCATACAAACTTTGTGCAAATTTTCCTTCGTTTGCGTTTGCACTACAGTTATGATTATTGGTCAGTATGCTTATTTTTCTGTTAGCCATAACCTGAAGAAATATTTTTTAATTTTATTTTTTTTTTGAAATTTTTGAGTTTCTATTGAGGTTCTTCGTATATACA
This sequence comes from Cenopis cana, assembly GCA_951800055.1. Lineage (NCBI taxonomy): Eukaryota > Metazoa > Arthropoda > Insecta > Lepidoptera > Tortricidae > Cenopis > Cenopis cana. The sequence goes on along the minus strand of OX637474.1, from coordinate 2,360,230 downwards.
ATGTTTACAAGCAAAAAATATATACATTCGGGAGTGCCAAAACCGACGAATAAAACGTGCACATAGTTTGTATGGAGAAGGCCTTGCCCTACCATGTGCCTTAAGAAATTTGGCACATCTGTTTAGAAACCCATATAGCTAACATATTAGGAATATTAAGCAATTCCAATAATAATACTACATACATACATACATACATACGAGTCAAATTAATAACTTAATTTTTTTTTAGAAGTCGGTAAAAAACTATATATATTTATTTCTGTGAAAATCCAAGTGCATGGTCTGGTCAGACTATAGCAAAGGGGGGGCGGACCGGCGCGGGGCGTGCGCGGAGCGGCGCGGGGCGAGCGCGGACCACAATTTTAGTTTAATTTATTAATAAGGACTATGTATAAATAGTCGTTTTTAATACATGAAACTAAAATAATACCTATATTTTTTATACCTAAAGTTGTCAAAAACTCGGCAAAAGTTAGGTATATGTATATGTATCCGAATATCCGATCCCTGGTCATAAATTTCGCGGTTTCGCTACTTTCGCTAAACGGAGACCAAATTAAGAAGGTGCAATACTAATATTTGGAAATATTTAAGCATAGCGGTGTAGCGCGCCGCGGGCGGTGCAGTAGTGCAGTGTGTGTCAGACAGACCGCGCAGCGCCCGCGCGTGTCAAGCGCGCCACGCGCGCGCAACCCGCGCCGCCGCCGCCCCGCCGACGCCCCTCGCTCTGGTGTGTGGAGGCTGGCCTAATTGATACTAAAATAAACACAAATTTCACGATAACGAAAATTTTCTAAGTCCTAGACCCTTTTAAAATTAAAATTACTGACCTTTGAACCTCAATATCTTAAAGGAAAGTTTTTAAAGTAAAAGATGCTTATTTTACAGTTATCTATACGTTTCAATCATATAAAATAGGTGTCATAATGATACCACAAAATATTTATATTTTTTCCCCAAAGCGGCCCCCCTTTGCTGAGTCCGAGTTCAATCCAACCGAATCAAAAGATGCTTATTTTACAGTTATCTATACGTTTCAATCATATAAAATAGGTGTCATAATGATACCACAAAATATTTATATTTTTTCCCCAAAGCGGCCCCCCTTTGCTAAGTCCGAGTTCAATCCAACCGAATCAGAAAATGTCGTATCTTCATAGGGAAGTCACGGCACTTACGTCCTTTTGTTTGGGCAATTGGGCTAATGTTGCGTCGATGAATATCAGACAATAATGTCTTTTAAGCTTAAGCCACACAGAGAGCGGGAGGGCGGTAGCGGCGCGGGAGCTGGCGGTAGCGGCGCGGGAGGTGCGCCGGAGCGGGCGGGAGCCGCCCGCTCCCGTCCCGCTCACGTCCCGCTACCGCCCGCTCCCGCGCCGCTACCGCCCGCTCACGCACCGCTACCGCCCTCCCGCTCTCTGTGTGGCTTAAGCTTTACATTAACATATAACTATATCGGAGGGGTGCTGACATGCAGCGAGTGTAGTCGCACATTCGCTGCAAAGATTGGCTATTTCAGTCACCAGAGAGCGCACCAGCGTCGCTCTCAGCAGTAGGAAGTAGTCGCTGTGGCCGAATACGGCTAGGGATGATGATGATGATTATATATTTATGGGGAAATTGAGAACTTCATTCTACAGCTATGTTAAAACTTGCGTTTATCGAAACGGTTTCATAACAAAAGTTAGAATAAATTAGTATTTCCACTAGTTAACTAATATACCTTAAAAATGGACTTTCCCACACAACTAAACGCTTTCATGAAGCTACACCTATCGAACTCAAGATTTCACTTAGATCTTGTTGTAATAGTACGATAAATTAAATATTATTTACCTCATTTTCCGTTAGGAAAGCTAGTCAGCACATATTTGAACTTTTCACACACAACACGAACAGACAAGCAAGTTGCGAATGCGCGGCAACGTGGCGGCGTGCGTCGGACTAAACAATATGGCGGGCGGCGCGGTCGCTCAACGCTCATGGCCGTATTCAGTGTTGCAACCCTCCGAAAAAAATAAGTTACTAAACTAAGTTCTAAAAGTCGCTAGATAATGTGATTTTTGACCTTAAAAAAGTCACTAGAAGCCAGCCACTAAGTTATTTTTAATTAGATTTTAATTTTTTTTTTTTTTTGCATATTCATAGTTTCAAGTATTTTCATGTTTCTGTATCATATATTTGTACAGTCAAGTGCAAAAATATGGGTGCATACAACTTGCTCAAAAATATGTCCCATAGCTCTTATGTCGGTGGATTAAGGTTTTGGTACATATTTATGAGAGGATTCATTCGATACATATTTTTGCACTTAACTGTACATATAATCACTAAGGCGGTTGTCACACTGATGCGGTTTGGGGACGGTTTCCGCAGTGTGAGCAGGACAGCGCTATGCGTCTCTATCTATAACGATGTGCCGCTCGCACACTACACCGTCGTGCGGAAACCGCATCAGTGTGACAACCGCCTAATTTAAAATATAAAACTCCCCGTGAGTGTTAGACATATTAAAATATAATAAACGTTTCACTCACGTCTTTAAGGTAGAATATCGCTCGACTAGTACGGCTTGTTAGCTCGAAAATATGTCAAATACGGTCACATCTGGAAGAAAGCACGAAACTTGGCATGCACGTAGCTTTCCTTCCTATTTGTGCTTCAAAAATTTTAGGGAAACACGTTGACAGACTTTAACCGGCTGAAGCTAGGAGAAAACCGTCAAAGAAAAAAAGGTTCCTCATAAAAATACGTACAAGTCATTCTTTGGATGTATTTTGATAGGACCTATAGTTTTCAAAATATACGAGCATTCATTAGGGTAAGTACAGCAGAAGAGATGCTAGAGGGCAGATTACTAACATTTTTGTGCGTATCAGGTTACATGCATGACATTTGTACCATAGATAAAGTGTTCCGCGGTGAATCTTTTCAGATGTGGAGATAAAAAATAAAAAATAAATAAAAATAAAATGAAATTTATTCAACAGCACAAACAGGTTACATAATAGTAGTTAGGTACAAATACAGTATGTCTGTGTATTGAAAAGGATTGAGACTCAGCGAGGCCGCTGATTTTCAGTCTCTACCCATAGCCTTACAACTAAGTCTTAAATCTATAGGCAAGTAACTAAACAAGTTCGCTGTCATAACGAGAAATTATAAAGGTGAGTACAAAGCAAGTGCGCTGGAGGTTTTTCCAAAATGAATGAATAGGGCTAAATACAAAAAAAGAGAAAGAGAGCATTATTAGATTTTTAAACAACAACAAAAGATGATACTACAAATTTGAAAATAATAAAAAAATATCATGTTAGGTTTATGTTACCGGCATCCAGTTACATGAGCTTTTTTGCTGTGACAGAAGCCAATTTTTACAGCCATTTTTAAACATGTACAGGGTTTTCGCTTTCTTTACGGGAGGTGGTAAATCGTTCCAGCATTTAGATGCTGCAAAACGAAAGCTGCCCTTAAATGACACTAGCCTGTGAATACGCGGTACGCCTATTGAACCAGTTCTACTATCATTTGTTCGCCACAACAGTTTTTGGGGGACTAAGTTGTTCGCGTCCGTGGGAGTTACCTATCCACTACCCCACACGTGTCCCCTGGGTGGTGCCAAAAGAACAACAACGCCGAGTCTCGGGCGGCGGTTAACTATCCTGACCCGATGGGCCTAAACAGCTCATCTAGTTGGAGGGAGGAAATGCCCTTCAACACCCGTTACCTAGCGGACTCGTTCCGTGTGGCCGGGGTCCTTGGCTTCACCGCCTGGGACCAGAGGAAGAAAATCTCAATAAAAAATCACCCCTAATCCTAAGGTGTGGACCGTGCCGAAGGGATGAATGGTTGGGGGGTATTACCAGCCACTAGCGCCAACCATGATGGACATGGCAAACATCATGAGTATCGCCTTCAGGTGAGAATGGGCGTAACCTCACCTGCGACCTTATAAATCGACCCTTCTCGTGGGAACAAAAATGAATGAACAATTAAATGAAAAATCAAATAAATCTTTAACATCTACGGAAGAGCAATCCACTGGAGCGGGAAACCAGATTCCCGAGTTAGAAAATCCTACTGGCCGAAAAGTCCTTGTACAACAGGCATTCCATCCCGGCTTATTCTTATCAAGACCTAGATCTGCATCAACTGGAAGTGGCCCATCACAGCCATCCACTGAAGACATGAAATCCAAAGAGGTGCCCTTGACACCAACAGAGGCACCGTGCCCTCCTCCATGGCAAAAAGTACCATTTAATAGGAATAAAAAAAGAAAGTTGTCTACCAGCCCTCCTGTAGATACGACCAAAACATCAAATAGCTTTGATGGACTACCTGTTGATATAACTGATGAACCGGATAAACCAATGAAACAAATTAAACCACCACCAATCATCCTCTATGGAATTGAAGACCTAAAAGAACTAACAAATCTGCTAGAAACAGCCGTCGACAAAGACCAATTTACATATAAAGTCGTCAACAAAACGCAACTAAGGCTTAGTACTGCAGATATAGATGTCTATAAAAAGCTTATTTCCCTGGTTAGAGAAAAAGGCCTCATAGGGCACACTTTTAATAGGAAAGATAATAGATGCTTCCGAATTGTAATAAAAAACTTACACCCTTCTACACCAGTGAATATTATCAAAGAAGACATAGAAGCAACAGGAAATATAGTAACTGGAGAAATCATAAACGCAAGATATGGACCAAACAAGAATCCGACATCTACCTTCTTTGTTAATTTGGTTACTGCTCCCAACAATAAGGCTATTAAAGATCTGAAATATATCTACCACCAAAGTGTCATCATTGAAGAACCAAAAAAAAGGAAAGCAATAGTTCAGTGCCAGAGATGCCAACAGTATGGTCATACAAAGAACTATTGTATGAGACCATACAGATGTGTAAAATGTGGACAGTCACACAAAACATCCGACTGTCAAAAACGTGATCGCAGCACTCCAGCACAATGTGCCTTATGTAATGGACCACACCCAGCCAATTACAAGGGGTGTGAAGTCTTTAAGGAAATCCAAAACAGGAAACAAAAGAATAATAATATCCGTCCAAACAAAATAACACCTAAGACACCTATGAAGAATGAACTGAATATTAATACAGAGACAAAAAATCGAGAACAGAGACAGTCTTATGCGAAAACCGTAAAATCAGCCCAAGCAGACATCACTTCCCAGAACACTACTGATAACACTCACAG